>JAWPHD010013245.1:0-69712 GCA_037043455.1 Cyrtodaria siliqua
CTTGTTTATCGCAGTTTTTGTTCTACTGCTGTAGTACTGAATTGTGTACAGCGGTACATTTGAACATGCGTTTTCTGTCCGAGTACGGGTGTTGCCGGCGGAAAAATCAAACTCATAGATACGTGGTCTCAACCATTTTTTAAAGCAAAATGGCCGACCTATTTAAATCAACCTATTTCAAAATCTTTATCAACGTTTTAGTTCTACTGCTGTGTTACTGAAGTTTGCACTGAAATAGACTCGAAATGGCGTTTTTGTCGGGTTTCGGATGTTGCCGGCGGGCAGATCAACCACATAGACACGCGGGCGCAAAGTTTTTTGTAAAGCCTTTTGATAGTGCTACTAACATCACACCATTTGAGACCGTTGATAACCATTTTGGTTCTGCTGCTGTATGATTGAAAGTTCGAAAGTAGTAAAAAAAAAAGACGTCTGATCGTCGGATAACGAGTGTTGCCGGCGGGACGATCAACATCATAGACAAGCAGTCTCACTGGATTTTAAAAGCCTGGTGGCCAACCTACTAATACCACCCCATTTAAGATTGTTTATCGCAGTTTTTGTTCTTTTGCTGTTGTACTGACCTCTGTACACTTGAACATGCGTTTTTTGTCGTATTACGGGTGTTGCCGGCGGAAAGGTCGTCGGATAACGAGTGTTGGCGGCGGGACGATCAACAGCATAGTCTCACCGGATTTTAAAAGCCTGATGGCCAACCTACTAATACCAACCCCTTGAGTTTGTTTATCCCAGTTTGTGTTCTACTGCTGTAGTACTGAAGTGTGTACTGAATTGAAAATAAAACATAAAGACCGTTAGTAGAGAAGTATATAGAATAAAACCAGAAGACATTGAAGTGTCTTAAAGGCTATTTCTGATTTTCTATAGTGTAACAAAATGAGTGCATATTTACTTAGAGTTTTTAACGGCCTCATTTCCCCTGATTTTTCATAGGAATTTTGTTAGATTTTTGCCAAGCGCATCACTTTTAATCGATGCCTATATCTAATGAATGCTATTTTACTAGATTCATTCTATTGATAAAGAATAAGTTGTTTTGGCGTTTATTTCATCAAAATCCATCCACTATTAAGAAAGTTATGATTTTACAAGCTGAGTTTTATGAGTAAATTTGCCAGTATTTACCACTGCGGGCCTAATGCATTTATAGAATTCTTATATAAGATATAGAATTGAATTGAATTGAATTGGGTTTTAAGGCGCACCAACATATGGCGCCGAACAGGCATTAACATGCCAGGCTCATCCTCCATGTACATCGAGATAAAATATGGAAAATGGGCATAGAACCCTCTCACCCTGAACTGCAGAGTTGCTGCAAATTCTATCGTGGAAACTCCATTTACGCTGGAGCCACGTTTATAACAAAATTACGGGGTCGTAGGTTGGGAACGCGTCATAGGACACGGGAACGACAGCATTCGCTATTTGGGCGACAGACCAGACGGTAGCCACGGAGACGCTAGGCAAGAGAGCCTGGTAAGCAGATAGCTACGCAGATAACGTCACTGGATGACTTGGGCCATCGCCGGAAAGGATCGTGCGAGTGGGCGTCGCGTGTGAATTACGTCACCGGAAGTACCGGGACGAATAGAAACCGCTAATGAGGGGATTGCAATATAACGCGGAAGTGAAGTATTAGTGCCGGGAACTGTACCGACTGTAAATTAAAGATGATTTAAAACGTTGATATTTCTACTTTGTCATTTGTATTCATTTGTATATCTATATATTCATCTTGTCGTAAATACATTTGTAAACTTATTTATTCTTGATTCTCCCTTGGTGAGTTGTTTCCACTTGGATATGTTTAACAATACATGTTACATGATAATTTCTTTTCCAATGGTTGATATCATGATTCGTATGAATATTACTCGCATATAACCACTAGACAACACTTACAATACCCCAGTTATGTTTTATTTAACATCTTTTAAATGGCAGGAATGTATCTCAAGAAAATCATGAACACTCATTATTATATGTTTAACTGATGCATCAAATGACATTCAGTCACCACTTTAAAGAACGTATACCGCTAGCTGTCGTCCAGAGTAAACACATACTATAATTTTATAATTTTAAAGGGACACGCGTCATTGTCAAATCAATAATATATTTGAAACTTAAACAGAATACCGACAGAATATAAACAGATATATTGATAATCTGAGAGTTGCCGACCAAAATCAAAAAATCATCAAAAAACCATAAAATCATCAAAAAACCATAAAATCATCAAAATTGTAGAAATGACCATAACATGGTCAATATCTGTCAAAAAAAATCAAAAAAAGCATCAATAAAAAATTCAAATCATCAAAATTGTGAACTAAAATCACTAAAATTCTGGACCAAAACCCCATAACATGGTCAATATCTATCAAAAAAACATAACCTACCTATCCATGGACTGGCTTCACCCACCAGGTTGACAAAATACATAGCCCACCTGCCCATGGCTCAAACATATATATATATTTCTAGACCAGAATATATATGGCTTGGCTTCGCCCACCATAGCTTCACCATGGTCCCCCACCATAGCTTCACCATGGTCCCCCACACAAAGACTAACGATGCTCAACGTATCGTCTTACCAGCATGCGTTACGTCTTACCAGCAGGTCGCCAGCGTTTTATCGTGGTCCCACACATATAACGCCTAGAATGCAGCGAAGCTTCTGACCCACCGGTCATTTCGCTATACCTACAGCCCATTGGAGCACAGGGAATTGAAGGGAAAAATGTCAATCAACATTTTATGAGATAACCTCTTTGGATTCTCTTTCACTGCCCTTACAAGCTCACTGGGCGCCTCCTCACCCAACTTGTCTTTTAAATCTCTTAAAATAGTTTTCATATTCATGTTTTTTTATTATCTATACAAGATTATTTAAATTGTAACATTTTCATGTTATAATTTATGCTGCAGCTGCTGTATGAACTTCTATCCCCTTTGCTAGTTCTTGTTCTAGGTGTTGCTGTATTACATCATCGGTGCAGGTGATCAAATTAAGGTCATCGTTTTCACTCATGTATGCCCTCATGTATGCCCTCATATCCTCCGGCATCTCAATCGGAGCCATTTCATCTATCATCTCATTCCAGTTTTCCCAGTTTTCCGGCTCCTCACGGTTATATATGTATATGGTATCAGACTCATCAGACTCATCAAAATCATCAGACTCAGACTCATCCTCCTCCTCAGACTCATCAGACAGGTCAGGTCCATCATCGTAATTTTCCCTCTCCTCATTAGACGCAAAAGCTGGCCTTGAAAACTTAAAATAATCTACAAGAGATTCTATTGTAAATCTTTCATAATCACTCGCCATTAACTTAAAAACAATTTCCCACGATTCATCATCCAATAGATGAAAACCTTTCACTCTAATCTTATTAGTCATACCGTTTATACATTCGATTTCTATACTCATATTTGGGTTTATATTTTGATTTATTTTAATAAATCAAAATTCAAATTTTTTGCTCACGTTATACCGTAAAGGTATAACGAGAGAGTTGCCGTCTAGACAGGGATTGATAACATCACATTTTTGTTAAAGGTTTTACCCTGATTCTCCCAAAAAAAGTCACCCGTCAGCGTTTTATCGTGGTGTAGCTGGTCCACTCGCCATCATGTGATTAAACCTGAATACGTCTAAATTTTAAGCACTCAGCATTATAATTTAAATTTTCAATAAATTTATCCACTATTCTGACTGAAACTCCACCACAATCAGCACAAATATTATTTTTTGCTCTTGTACCTTTTTTACATATTGAGCATGGTAATACATGACTTTTTAATAGATACTTATGCAAACTGCAATAATTAGAATCTTTTGTAGTCTTATTTTTACATGGATTGTGTAATCTAATTTTAAGAAATTTGCAAACATTGATTTCTTTTTGATAATTGATTTCCATTATTTCTTTGTATTATATATTTTCTTAATACATTATAGTGAGATGACCGGTGGGCTATGTTGAATACAAAGGTGGTGGATCATACTCATACACATTACTAAAACAATTTATCACACACTTTTTAGACTGTTTTGTAAGGTGGTCATTGCTTCCTTTCTTCCCTGCTCCACTAGTTCTTTTTTTTTGAACTTCGCTAATTTCAAGTGTCTTTTGTTCTTTCAAATTATAGTATCTCTCCAGTTCATCCAAAATCAACTTAAACTCTTGCTCAGATATCTGTGCATCACTCAATGCTTTTGATATTAACTGCTTTATACTATTCAACTTAGACTCTGCTAAAGTTTTTATTTTATGATGTTTTTGAGCTTTTACATTAAGCTTGCGTCTGATGAAATTAATACAAACACCTGTAGCTCCACATAGTATTGCTGCTATTTCTAAAGGTAACAAAACTGGAACAACAAATCCAATCCCAGCCATAATAACACCTGCAGATATTAAGGTAGTGTCAATTCCATCCGTGATATTAATACCACGTTTATATTTTTTATAAAGAAACTTGCGTGTGTCTCGCTCTGTAATTAACTTTTGTTCAATCTCTGAAATTTTTTGTAATCTATAATTCTGTACGTCCTCTGACAACTCCGGATATAAATTTGGTGCTGTCGGTTGCTTCATTTTTTAATAAGAAAAATTAAATTAATTCAATTTATAATGACACCACCGTATTTACAGCGGTAGCGTTAGCAACCTTGCATACAAAGTTGACAACAGAACCAGCATCAATCTCTAAAGGACTATCAAAGTTATCGTGTTTGCGTGGGGTGGTGTGAAGTGTTATACCATAACTGGGTTGTTCAACACCATCGACAGAAACTATGACAGTTACGTCACCAACTAATCGGTCACTTGCTAAACCTATTCCCATAATCCAACCACGGCGTGTCATTACATACCCCACATTTGTTTCTGCTCCACCGTTACCAAATGAGAGTACTCTATTCATTGCAATAGGACCCTTAGCCTCCGCACATAGTGTTATAATGCCATATTTAAGATTAACAAAAGGCATAATTCGCCTATATAAATCTTGAACATTATTTATCAAAGTCTCTAAGTCTTCTGTTTTTTTATGTCCAAATATACTCATTGTTTTTTTATAAAAATATATTTTTAAATAAATTCTAAAACACAACTCATGGGTAAGCCGTGATTATCTATCTTGTTGCCATGCTCATCTCTGACTTCTATTTTTAATTCAGGAATTGCACCATTCATAAGACAATGATATTCAGGATAAAAATAAGGTGTATATACAATATCTCCATACTGCTTATTTACCACAGGTACAACACCTATTATAGTGCTTGGCTTACCATTGAAATAATTACCACTTGTATTAATTTGTTCCAGATGAACATAGAGCTGTTTATAAGGAGCTAAATCAATTGGGCAATCTCCAGCACGAACACCTTTTATCCATCTTCTGTCCTTGAATCCCAGCATATTTGAAAGACGGGTTGACATTCGTGTCTCTATTGGCGTATCTAAAATGGCTGTAGCACTTTGCGTATAAATGGTTAGGATAATATCTTCATTTAGCAATTTAAACTTTTCTGCCAACTCTTCAAAGTTATAGAGTCCACCTGGTATATGTTCCGTTCTATCTGGGTTTTTGTCTTTATGACTTCTTGATCAACATTAAACCAACCAATAGTATATATAAAACGTTTTAATCCAACGCGCTTATCTCCATTTCTATTATCGATATACTGCTGTAAGTTAATAGAGTTGTCTATGTTTGAAACTGTATGAAACATTTTTTTTTTTTTAATATATATAAATAAAAATGATTTCTAAAGAATTTAAATATAACCCAGATGCTCACTATTCAAATACTTTCAGCAAGAAAGTGATAGATATAATAAATCAAAACATAGTCATTAAATCCAACGGTAAAGACTTTAAAGCATCATTTCCCAATGTCTTTGAAAAATACAAACTCCCATACGTCAAATCAGATGCTATAGTCCAACGCTGGGAGACAGATTGGATGTTATTTTGGCAGAACCAGTTGAATTTTGCCATTTGGTGCGCGACAACTGGATGTGGTATTGATTTTAACAACCATCTAAAAGCTGATGCCTTGGTGGGTTCGTTATTTCGATTTCATGTCTACTACCAAGTCAGAAGAATATTATTTGAGATGAGTGTAGCAATGCCGCAAGACTCAAATTGGAATGCGTTTAATAACACATATAACCGAAACGCGTTCGAGAGAATATGTAAGGAGTTTAACGTTGACTTATATTCAGACTGGAGACAAAAACAAAGCTATAATGATGGTCTATGAACAATTTATAATTACTGGACACATATTGGTTATCATCCTTTGGAAAATACTGTATACGACAACAAAACGATGAGTTTCACAGTCTATGAGAGTGATAAAACATATCACATTGATTACATTGCCCAAGGATCTGAGGCTGACAACAGCTGGTCTACTTTTATACTAGATAATTCTGCGGGATTTACAAGAGCTGGGGTAGAACGCATCAATGACAGCATAAGAACATACTGCTGGGCAATCCTTGGCTCGCAATCCCAAACAAAAACAGATATACTTGGAACTGGAACGGCATTTGATGCACAGAAACAATTTCTAGCAAATGTAGAGGACGCAATAAATAGCCCCATCGACTTGCCCAGTCAAATTTCAAGATATGAAACCACCCTAAAATATGCAAGAAGTAAAGTAAATTTTGTCTATGGAAGTGGATTGTACATGTCTCCGGGTGACATGGAATTAAGAATTGGAAGAATACAAGACTACAATAATGAAATTGTAATAGCAACCGATGCACAAGCATTAGGATTAAATAATGATGTAAATGTAAAACCAGTACCACCAAAAAGTGTTGAACCTTTTCAAGGCACCACAACAAAGAACTTTTTACCGGAACACTTTGATAAATCAATACATAAAACTGTGGAATCACCAGAAATACAAAAAATAGCGATTGAACACGAAGATAACAAAACAACCATAATTGTTGGTACTATAGTAATAGGTCTTGCTGCATTACTTATCTACGAGATTTACTAAACCACTCTTTGGCTGCCACATATAGCAACCCAACAGCGGCAACAAGCAAAGCCCATAGATTGTTAGCAAGCCAGTTAATAACATTACCTGTTGCAGATAAAAGCCATGATACTATTGCACCAATAACTCCTGGTAAAGCTGCTGCAGCTTTACCAGCTAGGTTGGCAAGAAGTTTACCAAGATTACCTAGTTGTTTTTTTATCCAATCTTTTACACTTGATGGATCAGGTTTTGGAGTTGGAACAGGTGCAGTCCCTCCTCCCGTTGTAGGAATAATGGTCTCAACTAATACCCCAATAATCATACCAAAGGCAGTCAAAATACTAACCATAGTAATACCTTGCTCCCTAAACAAGGTTTTGATTCTCTCACCTAATGTTGTGTCTTCTTTTAACACCTTATTTATAGTTTCTTTTATCCTGTTTATTTGACTGCGTAATGCTTCTTTGTTTTCACTCGCCGCTTCAAGTCGTGCACTTTTTTCATCTTCTAAGTTTTGTATTCTGTCGCGTAGACGCTCTTGTTGAAACTCATCCTCCCGCCCGGGGGTGCTTACCTGTTCTATTTTTTGTTTTTCTTTTGCTATATCTTTATCAAGCTCAGTGAGCTTTGAGAGATTATTAGTAAGTTCTCCACGGAAGCTTTGCAATCTCTTATCTAAACCTCGTATCTCTCGCAGTGTTAGATCTTCTGGTTGAACAGCAGTTTCATCTATTATATTACTCAAATCACTCTCAATTATAATTACAGCATCTACTGTATTTTGTACATCTTCAGTTGTTGAAAAAGTTTGCAATGGTATATTCTCTGCAGCGATGGTATCTCTTGTTTTTGCCAAGGCTGCTAATTCTGCCCTACCCCGAGCAACTCTTTCACGTGGAACTAAATAATCATACATTTTTAAAGTGTTTTTCACAAAGTCAATACCATGTTTTCTAACTAAAGTGTCCAGCTTATAAAACTTGATTGGTTCGTTTGGATTATTTTCCCTATAATAGGTAAGTGGGACGTCATCCTTCCCCAACCGAACTGCATATAACATTGTTCTACCGATTTTGTCCTCAGCCACTCTAAAATCATCTTTATAATCAATTCCGCTGATCTCAGCATTAACTTCAGTAAAACATTGATCTACTAACCACTTTTTTTGTGTGAGCTGTTCTTATTTTATCTTCCCCTTGAAGCTGATTAATATGATTATTTTCATTTACAATTTGTCTCTGGAATTCTGAGCCAGGTTGTATAAATTCTTCATCAAGTAATTCATCTACATAAGCATCTGGATCGAACGTAGGATTGTCAAACTCAGCCATTGTTTATTTTATTTAATTTAAAAAAAATATATATATATATATTTAAAAACATGTCAGCTTACGGAAGTAAGCTCAATCCTCATAGAAAACTAAGAGAACCTCATGGTGCCAAGGGCATCCGCACAAGTGTAGTTATTACTAACAACCCTTCAACGATAGACCAAAACCAGCAACTGCTTGTGAGATTTCCCAATCTAAGTACTAATGATGTGATAGTTCCACGTACTGCTCGTCTTGCCTTTGAAATAGAACTTAAAAGCAGAGACGTCAACGCTACTGTATACCAGAATCTGGGCAGAGCAATTGTGAAAAAAATGACAATCAGAATAAGTGGCAACGAAGTCATGTCAATAGATGACAGTGATATATATCACAGTTATGTAGATTTATGGAAAAGCCCTACCGAACGAATAAACATAGCTTACCAAGGTGTGGGTAAAGCAAGCATGCTAAAACATAGAGTTGGCGCGGGAGATGCTTCCTCAGACACCAAAGATGAAGCTATAGCAGCAGCTTATGGAAATAGATTTTGTATTCCACTGGACTTTGAAATGTTAGAAAGTCATATGCCATTTTATCAGGCGGGGCTTGGTGATAGGTTAGAATATGAATTAACGTTTAACGATTATAACAAAGTTATCAAAAGCAGTGATGCTGATACATCTTATGTAATAAAAAATATCTACTTGGAATTTGATATGTTAGTGATGTTGAATTAGCCAGACAAATAAGACAGCAAACCAATGGTAAGATGTCATTTATGTATGATCGTATCTTGCGACACAGAAAAATAATAGCAAACAAATCTGATACCCTTTGGAATATCAACATTAATACACCAGCACGGAGCATGAAAGGTATTTTAATACTGTTTGAAGACCCAGAAAGAACAGACACGGAATCCTTTTACAACCCAAAGATTGAAAAGGTTGAAATGACAATAGAGGGTGTACCAAATCAGTTGTATAGTCAGGGCATGAGGGCTTATCAACATTGGGATGAAATCAACAAATATTTTGCCTTAACCTCAAAAAGAAACAAAGAGACGGACGTAGTAGCGAGGGACTTATACTTTACTCATGTTTCTCTTGAGACCTATCTAACAAAAGCATATGCTTTGTGGCTTGACCTTAGAACATGTGATGACAATTTATTACACGGCAGTGGAAGAAGAATAGAAAACGGCAGTGAAGGCATAACGATACTCATAAATAAAAAAGCAGATGCAGATCAATTTTTAAATATTTATCTATATATAATACAAGATGCGCAAATCAATTTCGAAGATGGAAGATTTAAAGAAGTACGATACTAAATATCCTAAATATCCGCACAGTGCCATTATCTGTGGTCAGACAGGCTGCGGTAAAACAGAGTTTGTTCTTGACATACTTGAACAAGAGTATGTTGGAGTTTTTGAACATATAATTATATTGTGTCCAACCATAGAGTGGAACGAGGCTTATACAAATAGACCCTGGATAAGAGATGTGAGACACCCGAGAGATAAAAAATAATAATTGTCAATCCCGTGAGCAACGACAAAGAAATGCTACAAGAACTGTTGCGTTTATTTTTCAAACAATATGCTGGCAAGCCCACATTATACATCATTGATGATTGCTCCGCCACAAAAGAATTAACAAAGAAAAAAGATATATTATCAGAGTTGGCATTCTCCGGTCGTCACGCCAAACAATCAGTATGGGTCATTTCACAGAGATATAATTCTGTATTGAAAGATTTGCGGGAGCAAGCAAAATGGTTGTGTATGTTTTACACCAAGGACAGAGATAGTTATGAAAATTGTTTGAGAGAAAATGATGTTATTCCAACGCTGGAAGAGAGAACCAGAATAAGAAAAGCTTTAGCAAAGACTAAATATTCCAAGTTATTTTTGAGGACTGACCAACCCACTGGTTATTGGGTTGAATAATTTTTAACAGCATGTTGCTAATTTATTTGAACTCCCAATTAAGAGTTTGGAGTACTAGATTAAAAAATGAGGTTTTATCGATTTTTTCTAGATTGTAGCAAACGAAAAACTAATAAGGAAAGAAGGAGGCAGTTGGAACTGCTGAGCTTTGGAAAATGTGGTATGATCCTGGATAACCCAGACGGAACGTCTACGCTTGTGACGGATCGCGGGAGTTTTAAAATACTGATGAATCCAGAAATTTCCTCAACACGCTATTGTGGACCGAGGACCCTGACTTTTCCAGGATGGAGCAAGATATAAAGGACTCCATGAAGCTGTGGAAGAACGTAAAAAGGAGGGACAAACTGAGGATAATTGACAAGTACGTGCTTGGGTTGGAGTGTGACATCAAGGAAAAGAAACTTATAAAAAGTGTCATCACAATAGCATTAAATTTAAGGATGATACAAACTAATGATATCACCTATCAGGATTTTGAGATTAAAAACATAGATGGTACATTCGATGGGGAATATTTTTCAAAATTGAGTAATGCTAATAGCAATGCTAACAGCAAATGAGTAATGCTTATAGCAATGCTAATAGCAATGCTAATAGCAAATGAGTAATGCTAACAGCAAATGAGTAATGCTAATAGCAATGCTAACAGCAAATGAGTAATGCTAATAGCAATGCTAATAGCAAATGAGTAATGCTAACAGCAAATGAGTAATGCTAATAGCAATGCTAACAGCAAATGAGTAATGCTAATAAAAAAAATAGCATTGTTAATAACAATGCTATTAACAATACTAACCATTACTAGTTGTGTGGTGAATATCGCAGCTGGTTGTTTCGTATTTTATGTTTATTTCAAAATAAAAAATAAAATGACTACTATAAAAATGAATGCGGAAGAACTATTACAAGGTATCATACTGGAAGATTCCACGGAACGTTTCACAGATGAATCAAATCAACAAGAAACAAAAAAAGAAAGATTATCAGCCATAGTGGCTGGCGGTGGTAGTCGTCAATATTTGGGTAAAGACATACAACTCACAGATAGCATGCCCCCAGATGAAATTAATAAACTTTACTGTAGATATGAAGCAAGACTTGGGGCAAGCATGGCTAAGACTTTAGGCAATTATTTTATTAAGTTGTATGTGATGGGAGTATCAAAATATTTTAATATAACCAATCCACCAAAACTGACAGAAGATTTGGAGGAAGACCCATTTATTAAACATGCTTTAAAAAGTGCGTGTTGTGAGTTGTATTACAAGTATGGAATGTACTTAGCGCCGTTTACAGCAATGCTGACAACTGTTCGACATATTGATTTTAATAAAAATAAAAATGTCGATAATAAAAATGAAGAACCAAGTGGAGAACCAAGAGAGTGAAGTTGATACACAATCTGTTAAACAACAAAATCCAAAACGAGTAAAAGCTGGGGGAAAAGGAGCAGCAGCAAGGAAGGCAAAGCGTTTGCTTCAAGATGCACAGGATGCACAGGATGTAGGACAGATAACAAAAGTATCAAGAGGTGAAGAGGAACCAGAAAAAATCAAAATAAATGTATACAAAAATTATATTCCACCGATTTAATTAGTAGGCTTTGCTGGTTTGGGTTTGTATATTTATAACAAGAAATCGGTAGCACCACCTGTAGCTGTGCAACCTGTTCATGTTGCACCAAAAGACCCGTTTGATTTTTTTTTTTTTAAAAAAATTCATATTAAAAAAATGGCAGCAAGTATTGACGTAAAACAAATTGTAAATATGATGTATCACGCTGGAGTGGAAACACTTTTAACTATTGGATATTCTGAGATTGGCAGAAAAGTACTAAAAAGACCAGCCCCTAAAGTGGATTTAAATATGGCAGATGTTATGATGCTGTCTGTGGATATAATGTTAGCAATGGCTACGAGGGATATGTTGATTAAGCAAGGTATTATTCCTGCGAATATTATGAAATAATTTTAAAAAATATATAAAAAAATGGCAAGCGCAGTAGCAATGATGATCGGTGGCGCATTAACAAACGCATTAGCATTTAGCGGTTCAAATTATTTCTTTTCAAAAATGGGAAGTCATTCAGATGAGGAAAGACAAAGGCATGACAAAGCCGTAGAACAATTGGAAGCAGCACAAGCGGCGTGGAATAAAAAAAGAACAGAGAGATTAGATTTTATTAACAAGCAACTGCAAAAAGAGCATCATGCAGGGCAGACTTTTGATGATGTGGACCAAGCTATGAAACAGTATTATTACGTAACTGGCAAACATTTGCTTTTGGGAGCGGAGCCCAAGTTGAGTGATTTTTATACACCATCTCCGGATCAACAGAATAGAGAAATTACGTTTATTGTGGTGGGCATGGCTGCAACTGGATTTTTGGCGTATAAATTGAGTTCATAGTTTAAAACTATATAAAAATAGTTTTAAACTCTAAGTATGTTTACTTTGCCAGGTCTAGACCGTCTAAAAACCCATTTCCCTCTGACTTGGTTCTTCATCGTCTTCACTTCCCAGGTCTAGGCCGTCTAAAAAACCATTTCCCTCTGACTTGGCGTGGCTCTTTTTCTCTGTCTTGGCGTGGCTCTTTTTCTTTTTCTTTTTCGGTTCTCCACTTTCCGGAATAATTAAGTCATATGTTTGTTCTTAGTTGGTTTCAATCCAAGTGGTCGCACATAATATGGTGGTTCTACACTTGCCTCCTTTATTTTATCTTTGAGATGACCAGGCGCCCATACCTCACTGTTGTCTGATAATGTTAATATCATGGATGGACCATATTGAGTTTTCACTATTTTTGTATCTGTAATAGTGTATATTTTATTCGATTCCAAGTCGGCCCATTTCTTTGTGCTATTATGATTTTGCGCTTGAAGCAGTTCATCAAATCGTGCAGTGTCCATTATTTTATATAGTATATTTATTTTCTTAACCCATTTTAAAATGGAAAATATTTATTACAGTCCACAAGGATTTTGGAGAGGTTACACAGCAGTTAAAAAATTAGCAAAAGAGGCTGGTGTCCGTAAGAAACAGGCCTTAGAATTTTTAAAGAAACAAGCTGTGTGGCAGATTTATTTACCCGCACCAAAGAAAATAATTAGACCCATGTTTGATGTTTCCGTTAAGAATGGAGTGCATCAAGCTGATTTGTTATTTCTGCCGCATGACACTTTTGGCTTTGGTCGTGGCCGCAAGACATATAAATATGCGTTAACTGTGGTTGATATTGCGAGTAGATACAAAGAAGCAGAGCCGCTGACTTCCAAGGATAGCAAAGAAGTTGCCAAAGCATTTGAAAATATATACAGTCGGCATCTAAAATATCCAAAGTTATTACAAGTGGATCCAGGCAGAGAATTCATGGGTGCAGTATCACAGTTGATGGTCAAACACAATGTAAATATCAGACGGGGCAGAACAGAGATACACAGAGATCAAGCTATAGTGGAAAGATTTAACAGAACCTTAGCTGAAAGATTGTTTGGTTATCAGTATGCTAAGGAAATGGATTCGCAAAAACGCAACAGAGAGTGGGTAAAGAGATTACCAGAAGTTGTTAAAGCCATAAATGCGGAGATAAAAAAGCCCCCTCCGGTTGAAACAAAACTATTAAAAGGTGATCCTATCTGTATGAATGCCAGAGTAAGATATTTATATCAACCCGGGGAACAAGAAGGTGGAAGACGTAGAGCAACTGATCCAATGTGGAGTGTAGATATTCACAAGATTGATAGTTATATGGTGACGCAAGGCATAAGAGTTTATTATTTAAAAGCACAAGCGCCTCAAAGAGGATGTGTTAAAGAAGAATTACTTATTGTTCCTGCTGATACCAAAATTCATAAGTTTTGATAAAACCCATATGCATCAGTTGTAATTCCATCTTCTCGAATGTATCTTTTGGTGTAAAATGGTGACAGTGTTACTTTGTTTACTGTTATGCAATATATTTGATGCTTTTTCGATCGTATCATATTCATTTCATGGATGTATTTTTTCTTCTTAAACAATGCATCCTTGTAGTTCTCAAAGTTGATATGTTTTTGGATTACATATTTTTTTACTCCCTTTGCTTTCTTAATAATCTGCTCATCCGCTCTCAAAATAGAATATAGCTTGGGTCTTAATCCAATATACTCAACTATAGGAACACCAGCACATTCATCTTTCATTTTACCCAATACTTTTTTGTTTGTATCATCGTGCATTGGGTGATTTTGAGGATAATCACTTAGATCATACTCATCTTTCATTTCAACCATGTCTTTATATGCGTCTTCCGTTTTGATGTCTACCAGTAGGCTGTCAGTGTCTGTGTATAATAAAGTACAGCCATCTCCGTACCTTTTCTTCAGGGTATTATAGTACCAGTCATACATCATGTACTTTGATAAATCCAAGACTGCCACCCAACATAAAATGTTTTGTTTAATGTTAATTTCGTTTTGTTTACATGTAATGCCGACAATTCATCTGAAAATGTTATCCGCCTGTTAAAGTTGGGTTTAGCTATTATTCTTCTTATCTTTTCATTTTCAGAGCCGTCAGTTTTGACTAGTTTTATATCAGTTCGCTTGCGTATATTTTCCATTGTTTTGCCAAACACAGAGTTGTTCATAAGTTTGTAAAAATCCTTTTCAAAGGTTGATTTAGCTTTTTTCCTAAGTTCTGTGTTTAGGTTTATGTATGATGCCATCCATGGTTTTTCATTGAATTCTAATACTCTGTGGATTTTTGTTAATTTCATGCCTAATGATAAATACAACTCTAAATTTTTGTAATGTAACACGTATTTTTCTTTGTCCATAAGATTGGGGACTAGTTGTTCTGTCATAACGTTATTTTCTAACAGATCTGTCTGGTATTCAGATAACCATACTTTTTTCACTGCTAATGTTTCCGGTGCAAGTGGATAATCATTGTGAGATTCATGGAGTTCTTTTGGATATTCCAAATCCACTTCTAGAAAATATCCTTTTCCTTCTTTTGGCTTTGGCAACGTTTCTGTTTCCACCCAGTTAAAACCAGAATATGGAAGTGGCTGACTCATTGACCACCCATAAAGATTATTTGCATCAAAATACATTAAAAAGTTGTTTTCCTCGTTAGGGTTATAATCAGCTACGTGTGGATTGTTTGCTTTGGCATATCGTTTTGATACCATACTAATTCCACCACGCTTACCTTTTTCTACAAACAAGTGCTGGTCAATGTCCGTCAAAAGTTCTAAATCTATTTTAGAATGTTTAAGTAAAGCATCCCAAGATAATCCAGGTGCTGTGTAGTAATGCAAGGGATCGAGTTTATATGCCTTCATGCATGTTTTTCTGAACGTTTGGAATACATCAGCCAACAAAGTTACATCCGTTTTTAGATATAAATCATGATAGTCTCCAAGAGTTTTACAGTTAAACTCCTTCCATATTTTTTGAGCATGCTCGTAATCTTCGGGACTTATACTTTCATCTGAGAGACTACTGTAAAACTTTTCTATAGGTGGTAATTGCGTTTCCTCAAATCTTTCCACACTGTCCATATATTCGTATGGATAAACCCCTTTTCGTAAAAGTAGATCAGTTTTATCTGCAAACGTTTTTTTGGTGAGTTTGAAATCAGATTTGTCTGTTGCATCAACCAGCCTTTCTAAGGAAGATGCCATAAACTGAAAGCTATCCAAGAATCTAAGTTGTCCAATACTAAATGAAATATACTTTTCAGCGTTGTTTGGGATGCATGTAATACTACCTGTCATTTTGTGTATTTTTTGCATGATGAGATGGCTATCATATCCTTTGAGGTTATGAAATACAACAGGGATGGTTGTTTTACCTGGTTTTAGTTACAGTCTTTATGTGCTGCGCCTCTGTATTCACCTGTAAAATGACAGTGGTCTCTTACTTTACCGCTTCCAATTTCATTCTCACATATCCAACAGAGTGTTGCTTTTTTATGATCTTTCTCATTTTGCCGCGTCATAATTAAGGGTTTTGGGTGATTAAATATTTTATTAATGTTGTTTTTTTCACATTCTAAGTGATTTAAAAACTTTTCAACAACATCTTCACCTCTGTAAATAACAGGTTCTTTAGCTTTGCCATCATATCTGACAACCTGGTATCCAAACCCGCAAGCTTCGTGTACATTTTGAATTTCAGATTTTTTTCCAAATTTAGTCGATTGCGGCTGGATTGTACTCTCAAAATCAGCATATATTGCATAAGGCTCATGCATCTGATTTTGATGATTTTTAAATTGTATGTGACCTTCTTGCGGCATTTCTATTTTGCAAGAATTTTTGTTGAAACCTTCACAGTCTTCTCTGTGTTTGGTAAGTAGCCCTTTTCCAGAAAAGCCGTGAAGGCAACGATCACAGAAGTAAGTTTGACCTTTATGTTTGTTTTGGTGAGAGAGTAGTCTATTCAGATTTTTAATCCAACAATAGTGATATTTTGTTATTTTTGTTGTTGGTTTGTCATCTATGATTCCTTCTTCATTATTTGGATCATTCTCTGATTCTTCTTCAACCTCAACGTCTTCAGATATTAAAAACAGATTAATTCGCTCAATATCTTTTGGTTGTTCTGATTATTTATACGGGAAACATTTACTTTTTTACTGTTCTCTGATGTGGTGTACCCGTAAACATTAATAGCAAGATTGTTTTGTTTTTCTACTTTTGAGAAATTGGTGTAGGAAAGTCAATGCCCTTTTTCTTTAAGAACTCTATACTAGGATATTTTGACAACCTGTCGGTGTGATCTGCGGCTGGATTTAAAGCAGAATTTATTGCATGGAACAAACATTGATCATCATTATTTTTTACATTGATAATCGCTTTCTTATCAGCTACTGCTTTAGGCAAAGGAATATATGAAGAACCTTTTAACGGCTCGTACTTTGCAATATTTAAGTAAAGATCAACACAGTGGTCAATTTCCAATCCTGATGCTCTGTTTGTAAATCTTTCCAGGCTCTGTAGTATGTTTTCGGATGCTTCATCGTAAAACTCATTTATTTTTTCAGAGGTTAAAATTGCATATTGCTTGCTGTGTAATACTGTTGTGATGTGGTTTTGGGTAGCACCATTATCTCTGAAGAGCTCTACAGTGAGTCTTAATTGAAACTTTAGTCCATTCATCTTTGTCAGCTCTTTGCTGATTTGTTCTGTAATAATGGGTTTCTTATCATGTAATAGTTCTTGAGGGTCTTTGTATTGCTCAACAGATATCTTGTATGCTTTGAAATAACCACACATTGGTTTGTCAACCAGTTTTAATTCTGCTTTAGATTTTCCATCATTAAGCTCTTTCAAATTTCTATCATTAAGCTCTTTCAATTCATTTATAACATTCTCTCGTAATTTAGCATATTTCTTATCTTGTTTATCAGATTTCTGCTTTTCTCGTTTACGTTGTTATTGGTTAGGTCGTCGTCGTCGTCTCTTATGTAAATTTTCTAATGTTTGAGATTTAACCTCTGGAGTTTCCTTTGGAAGAACATCTAGCCCCGTTCTAAGCTGATCATCATTAATTCTTCCTTCCCGGTGTAATTGTAAAATGTAGTTCGCGTTTTCCGTACTCATTTTTGGAGCTGGGATTGGTTTAACTCTTGGTTCCGGGATTGGTTTAACTCTTGGAGCTGGGATTGGAATTCTTGATTTAACTCGTGGAGCTGGGATTGGTTTTACACGTCTTACACTTTCCAGCACTTTGGACTCAACTGGTTGAATAACCTCTTTTGAAGTTTCCTTTGGAACTTCTTTTAATGCATTTATACCAACCGATAGTGTTTGACTATCTATTACACCTGTTTCAAACAGGTGTATTAATTTTTCTAAAACAGTCGTCATTATTTCTTTATATATATATTTTCTTTAATGCATTTTTTTCAAAAAGAAATAATGGTTCAAAACCTCAAAAGTACATATTGTAGTTATAGTGAGATGACGGGTGACCCCTTCAATTCCCTGTGCTCCATTGGGCTTCAGGTATAGAGAAATGACCGGTGGGTCAGAAGCCTCGCTGCATTCTAGGCGTTATATGTGTGGGACCACGATAAAACGCTGGCGACCTGCTGGTAAGACGTAACGCATGCTGGTAAGACGATACGTTGAGCATCGTTAGTCTTTGTGTGGGGGACCATGGTGAATCTATGGTGGGGGACCATGGTGAAGCTATGGTGGGCGAAGCCAAGCCATATATATTTTGGTCTAGAAATATATATATATGTTTGAGCCATGGGCAGGTGGGCTATGTATTTTGTCAACCTGGTGGGTGAAGCCAGTCCATGGATAGGTAGGTTATGGTTTTTTGATAGATATTGACCATGTTATGGGGTTTTGGTCCAGAATTTTAGTGATTTTAGTTCACAATTTTGATGATGTGATGTTTTTTGATGATTTTTTTGATTTTTTTTTACAGATATTGACCATGTTATGGTCATTTCTACAATTTTGATGATTTTATGGTTTTTTGATGATTTTATGGTTTTTTGATGATTTTTTGATTTTGGTCGGCAACTCTCAGATTATCAATATATAACAGCTCCAAATTGTAGTGCCTTGTATTAATTTATATACAAGCAGATTTTAAGCCGATATGATACAAAATTAATAAATATATATGCAACTGTTCATACTTGATAACTACTTTAAAATTGTCGCGTGTCGAATGTCCATTTAAATACAAATTGATTTAGTTTTACAAAAAAAAGTGGTTGCAAAAAAAGAAAGAAAAAGAATGTAAAAATAAAATAATGAAAAACCAAAAAAAAAAAACCTTCATAAACTTCCGCTATATTGTGTCTGCAATTATTGTTATGTTTAGGATACAAACTTCACCTATAGGTCCTCGACAAGCCGTTAAGCCATTGTGGTAGTCGAGTGCTATAGGTGTATGCTTTTATCCTAATATCTTATAATTGTATGCACAATGTTACGGTTTGGTGGTTTTGCGGGTTATTAAACAAAAACAAAAAGACAATGAAAAAAGTTACAAAAAAAATGGGACTCATAGAAAGCAGGGTCCACTTCCCGAGTCCTGGGTACAAGCATCAGATGTCATGAATTTACACCCTGGATTTATGTGCTGATTTGTCATTGTTGATGCATGTAGCAGATGCTTTCATAATACACCACTTTTTCATTTTGCGAGTGTACTTACCTTAACAGATATCATAATATATATTTTAATATACTTATTCCTTCTTAGAAGTGTCTTACTTGTCCTTAGTGGTCATTTAGTTGTCCTTAGTGGTCACTTAGTGGTCCTTAGTGATTCCTTTGTGGCTGTCCGCCCGCCGCTTGCGTTATTGTGCAAGCGTTTTTGTGGGCGAGTACTTCACTTTATCGATAAAATATCTAATTAATATCAGTAAAATATATATTTAACAAACTAATTCCTTCTTAGTAATGTCTTAGTCGTCATTAATGGTCATTTAGTTGTCATTAGTGGTCCTTAGTCCTAATGACGTCATCGCGCCTTGTTACCATATTGTCAAAATATTGTCAAAATATATTTTAAAGCAAAGAAAATCACTGCAAATTGATTAAAAATAAATATACTACATCTGTCTATTTATTTTTGATTTTGATCATTATTTCAGCTTTTTTTCAAGTTTTTCAGAGCCCTTTAAAATAAACTGTTTGAAAATAGCGCATCAATTCCTTTAAGTATGCTTACTATATATGGTTTTTTTATGTTTTAAAAGCGTAGTTATTATAATATTTTTTAGAGGTCACTTGAAGGCACCGCAACATTTATTTATTTTTATTTTATATTTTCCAATTGGAAGTGTTTATTTGAGTCTCATCATTTGTACAAATGTTAAAATGAAGAATGTTGAATGTGTGAATACAGTTATAAGTTCTGTGAACTGCACAAATGCCAGCATTCACGAGTCTATAAATACGGCTCATTCATTTTGATACACAAATATAGAAAAAATAGAAATGTACACATTAACATGTTAATATGTGATGTTAATCTTAAAGGGAATGTAGCGCTACAACCAAACGATATGTATTACTGAGAATTTTGAAAAAAAACTTGAAAAAGGTTGAAAGAATTATCAAAATCAGATGATAAACAAAGAAAATATGATAATTTGAAGGTTCTGTTGAAACGGATATGGAAGCCGCCCTTTTGAGAGCTATGCCATAATAGTTCTAAATGACCATATATGGAATATTTATAAATATAATAATTTATGAAAGTGACTCTCTAATAATTTAAAGTTCGACAAGTTACAATGAACCTGTTCATACAGGTTTCAACCGGTTCCTAGAGGGGCTATATACTCGTTTGCACGTGCAAAGCGAGTATACGCTGACGTGTACTGAGCAGAAAAACTTTTCTGTCATTCGAATCCGACAGGCAAACAGTAAAGTCGCTACATCCAGAGGTTCTTAAAACTAGTTAGAATTCGGGCTGTCTTTAACATATGGAGTCAGCGGAGGAGCCAATAATGCAAACAGAGAAATGAGAACAATCCAGAGCGCGTTTTCACGGTCCCGGATTGCTTCACTTCAAAACTCCCAGCGGGCGGCGGGCCGTTCATACAACAAGTGAACAACAAACAGACCAGTTATTTACGTCGGCAAAGAACAGCAACCGAACACGATACATGCTTCGGGTTTGGTAACAGAGGACACTGCAGGAGGGTTTGTCGGAGGCCCGCCACTTCCTCAGGGCTACCGGAATTTAAAGAGAGTCGGACACTAGCGCAAGGAACAGATAAAACAATAAATGATAAGTACTTTTTTAATACTTTGAACGAATAAAACAGTACAGATATGACATTTTTAAACGATCATGCAGAATTTTTTGAAATTCAGGAAATAAAGTTATTTCAAAATAACGGAAATGTCATCAATACAGTTAAAGGTAGTTTAGAGCAGCAAATCATAGAGGTTTGTGAAAGAATAGGAGCTACTCCGGGCTTTATAGACGCATTATGAAATGGCTATAAAATCCCCTTTTTCGAGCCGGCCGTTTATTTTTCTAATAATTATAAGCAGGAAGACTTTGTCAAAATATAACTGGGTAAATAAATCAAGGTACTGATTAAAAGCTTCACAACAACTTCAAGTTTTGCTGTGTGTCCCTTTAAGGGAGGTGATTAAACTGGAGATGGAATTGTTTAAAATTTGTAATGTTTCTTGACGATGGGTGGGGGACTATGAGCGATAAGGCAGCATGCATGAACGATTCTGATTTTGTAAAGAATAGTATAGAGAAAGCAGGTTTTGTAATAAATTATAATGAATAAATGGTGTTTTACAGCACGTCGACACATAAATAGGTCATAGTGTGCGCAAAAACTGACGAAAGATGAAGAAATTAAAAAGTAATTAAAAATTAATGTAAATATAAATAAATATATAAAGATAAAACTATTAAAAATAAGGGATGATATGGTAGTAATATAAATCAACAAAGCCCGTCAACGGGTATATAAACAATTAAATATATATAAGAATTCATAAATTATAATAAATCATTATGGGATCCTGTAAATAGTCTGACATGGGTTGGTCTTTGCTTGGAAAGTATTGAATATAACCTTTTCATACCAGAGAAGACAGTTCAAGGACTCATGATTTAATAATTAATATTCTACCGAATATTGGCGAAACGTACTGGCAGAGTAATTTCAATGATGCCTGTTATTGACAATATCGCAAGATTTATGACAAGGTCATTATACGTTTATATCTCCTTGGGATCACTTATTTAAATTAAACAGTGACGATCCCTATATGGAGGAATTGCTATTTTGGTAGAATAAAGTAGACAATCTGAACATCCGAAAACAGGGTAATGTTTCTCGCTGCCAGACTATAGTTTATTCAGATGATAGCAACAGAGCATGCGGAGCATCAATTCAATCTTCCACAAAGCATGGTCAGAAGTAAACGCCTTAATATTTTTTTCAAATTTCAGAGAAATTTAAGCAGCAAAACTAGTAATTACTAATTTCTAAAGAAGAAGTCGGTTAAATGGTTCACGTATTCTAAAACTGCGCCAGAATAATTACTATTTTGTCATTTTATGGATCCGGCGTCAGGCCAACGCAGACCATATTTATGTTTTACTGTATCGATCCGGTGTCGGGCGGACATTGCTACAATTTTGTCATTTTATGGATCCGGCGTCAGGCCGACGAAGAATGCATTTAGTTGATATTGTATCGACCCAGTGCCGGGCGCCGGACACAGTCACTATACTGTCATTTTACGGATACGGCGTCAGGCCGACGTACAATGTATTTATTTGGTATTGTATCAATCCGGTGTCGGGCGGATACATTCACTATATTGTCGTTTTATGGATCGGTATCAGACCGTCGCGGAGTATATTTATTTTGTATTGTATTGACTTGTATCGAACCGGTGTCGCCGGACACAGTCACTATATTGTCGTTTTATGAATGAATGCAGAGTGTATTTATTTGTCGTTTTATGGATCCGGCGTCAGGCCGACGCAGAATGTATTTAGTTTGTATTGTATCGATCCGGTGTCGGGCGGACACAGTCACTAAAATGTCATTTTATGGATCCGACTTCAGGCCGACGTAGAATGTATTTATTGTGTATTGTATCGATCCGGTGTCGGGCGGACACAAACCATTTTTTGGATCCGGCGTCTGGCCGACGCAGAAAATATGTATGTTATATTGTATCGATCCGGTGCCGGGCGGGCACAAACATTTTTTGGATCGGGCGTCGGGCCGACGCCAATCGGAACTCTTCGCCAATTTCCGTACTCGGTAATAGTGGCTCGGAGAGTACTGGGTGCCGCTCAATGGTTTTTGGAAGCAAAATGATGAATTTGGTTCGGTTTTCGATTGTAGCTCTCCGCAAAATAGTGCTCTTTTATATAATGTTGTATTGATGAAAATATTGCAGATTTGTGAGTGATTTTAATCAATTTTTTGATATTTTATTGCTATGACCGATAAATTATACTTTTAAACAAAATAAATCCCCAAATATGTGTAGTTGAAATGAAGACGTTTCGGCCCCAAACAGTTCGTTCGGTCCCAAACAGCTCGTTCCATATAATGACTGATAGTTTGGAAGCATTTGTTGAGTTTTCCAAATATATACTTTAATATTACGGTTGAATTGAAGGGAAAGGAGGAAGAGACATTGTAATTATGATTATATCATATTATGGGAGTGATTGTTTACCGTTTTGTCAGTCACGAGTAATATGTCAGCTGCATGCATATATGAACTTGTAAATCAATTAATAAAACTCTAAACAAAGAAAGATATGACTCATGAAGTCCATACTGACGTCCATGGTACTTGATGTATTGTTAAATTACGCTTATATGGTCTGCAAGTATATATTTTTTCTCCAATCCACAGACATTAGCGTACACCTTTGACATGAGGGTTAGTTTATTGCAAGATATAGATCTTATACATATATCATCTAGTGAAAACATTCCAGATATCATATATTTAATATAAACAATATGAAAATAGTTTATTTAACACTATTACTATGTGATCAATGATTACATCAAATGTATTTATTTTATAAGGGCTTCTAAAAGCATCAAACATTTTTAAAATGTTTAAATTTCAATCGGAGGCTCTAGTGTGTTTTACAAAAGATGGTTTACAGGAGGAATAACTTTTATCAATGACATTTTAGACAAAAATGGAAATCTTTATTAATACATAGAATTGAATGAACACTATAATGCACAGTCCAATTTTCTTGAATATGAAGGTATTATAACTGCTGTCAGGAATTATTTGGCAAACCTGAATATTGTGCATCTAGCCTGTAACAGCCAAACCCTATTCGTCCACTAATCCTATCCTTAATTCTACAAAATGAGAAAGGCTGTCGAAACATATATGACATCATGATTAGAAATAATATCCCAAAACATTAAGTAAATGGAAAAATGAAGTAGTTAGTGTTCCAAACTTTGAATTTGAAAGATTATATGACTTACCTTATAAAATAAGAAAAGATCCTAAGTTACCTTGGTTCAATTTAGAATCAACCATAGGATACTTGGAACAAATTACCTTTTATCTAAAATGACTATTATTAATAACGATATGTGCAGCTTTTGCAAAAATACACCTGAAACTATCCAACATCTGTTTTGGAACTGTGGAACAGTAAAAGAATTCTGGTCAAAACGTCAAACTTATCTAACAGAAAAATGCAATACAGCATTCGTAACTTTAACAGAAACAGATATTTTTATTTGGAAATAGTAAATTTAATACTGTTTTGAGCAAAATCATCATGCAAGCAAAACTTTACATTTATCGAAACAAGATGCAACGTCAAATTTCACAGCTTAACCTTTTTAAAACGTATATAATATCTTTGTACAAAGTTGAGAAACTAATCGCATATAAACACTTAAAAATGAATAAATTTGAAACCATGTGGAGTCAATACCTTGCTATCTGTGGAACTGGAGTATAGAGATAATTTACTTTGTTGATTTTTCCAGTATCAAACTGTAGCAAATAAACTTAATGTTTTCATTCTGGGACATGCAAAGCTTAGCTTACTAATTAGAAATAACATACCCTTGCTTATATACTGAAAGGAAAAAGAAACGCAGGGTGCGTATTTCCGCTATATATTGTATGTTTAATATGCTACTGATAATCGAATGGTACAGGGCGACATTAGGCCTGTCCTTTTAGAAAGAAGGTTTAAACAGCACTGAACACACCAATGGTTACCCCTTTAAAGTTTCATTATCGTCAGAATGCGCATTTGGCTCAAGCAGGTGAGCAAACTTAGGCTTTAAATGTTGCAATCAGTTGACATTAAATACAGTACTGAACTAGCTCAATTTTTCAAAGAGGAACTTCAGCATTTATGAATTTCTTGTTACAACGTGTACTGTGATTAAAACGTCTACAACATCACAGTTGTGTCCTTTCTCTAACTAACTGAACTTTTTTTTTTTACAAAACATCTTGGGAGTTCCTTGGAATATATATGGAATTCAGTGTTCAATATATGCAATATATAGCGGAAATACGCACCCTGCGTTTCTTTTTCCTTTCAGTAAATCTTGATCTTCCTTAATCAACCTTCTTGTTGTTTTTTATAGAAAAAATAAGAATTTTGGAAGTTGTGTATATTAATCCTTTAAAACTGTTTTGTTCTCTTTCCAAAAACAAAATATGAGAAAAAATCAGTGTAGCATGAAACAATGTTTATTTTTGATACTATAACATTAAAATTATCTGTGTAAAGCAAGCCTGTGTGGGTTTTGAAACAAAAAATATTCTTTAGGGCTGTCATGGCGCAGTCGGTAGCGCGGCGGATTTGTAACCGGAGGCCCCGGGTTCAATCCTCCGTGGCGCCACTGAGTTTCGTCGGTGTGTTCTTGACCAAGACACTTTCCCTTAGCCTCGTCCGTCGGATGGGGACGTAAACCGGGCAGTAGTGAGTACCGTATATCGGTCTATCCTCCAAGCACGTTAAAGAACCATAGGAATCTATTTGATAATAAGAGCAGGGCACGGTTCCCGGATTCCTATGTATCCTTCCCCTCTCTCTGGGGCAGCTCTAAATAACCTATACTGTGTTGATGAGCCGTTAAACAACATTCGTTTCAATTCAATTCATACATTTATTATTGTTTTTTCCCCATAACCTAGCACTAGTCCTTCATAATAAGACTTTGCATTTTGTATACCGTATTTCACATTTTTTGTCTCTTTTGTCAGTATGAAAAATTAAAGATCACAATAATGAAGATTAAACGTGAAAAAAGCTACTGTATGATATCTAAAAATGGATATATATTTACATAATTGTTATAAACTTCCATTCTTGATATTGATCTCAGCTCTCTGAAGCGCCCAGTGAAACTACGGAGCTATTATTTTTCAACATTTCGATGCAAAGGTCATAGCAAAACGAGAAGAATAGGTATGGACAAAAGAGGGCCTCAGGGAAGATTTTTGTAAATATATGGTAAACATATTTAAAAAAGACCTATTATTGTAGCAAAATAACATTGTTTTTCATTTTAAGACCAAAGGGTAATATAATAGGGCCTTAAAGATGATGAATTGAAAAGAGGGCCTCAGGAAAGATAATTTTACTAACTGGGTCACTGTCTTCTAAGAGCATTCAATGCATTACAATATTAGGTAAAATATTTTATAAGAGGCTCATTATTGCAAAACCAAGAGTGGGAAACGGCTTTCAAAGACGAACAGAGGGCCTCATGAAAGATTTTATTGCTAAATGGGCCATTGTCTTGTAATAGCTTCTTTCCCTCGTGGTCGTTCCCAGACATGCTGTAACTTATGATATTCGATTGTTTAAATTGAATTTGATTACATTGAATTAAATTCAAAATTTAGAAATACTTAAAGAAATGCTTAATCCAGCTCTTTTTCCAAACAAATGTTTACTCCCACCAGGATTTGAACCTGGGTCTTCTACCCTAAAAGGATAGACGTGTTTACCGATTACACCATAGAAGTGGTACATGTTTGTACTAAGAGCAAATGAACTAAAAAATTAAACTGAAGTTTCTAATTTCACAGCAAAGTAGTTAAACTAGATTAGGCCTGGCAACAGGGATTCATTTTGAATTCCAAACAATTTGACGAGGGATCAACGAAGTCAGTGTCACATATTACAAATACAAGTTAAGGCAAAACTTACTATGATAACACCATTTTAACCGATAATTTTGATCGGCAATTGGCTACTCATGACAACCCTGTAGCCTATTTGTTGTGCTTATAATATAAAGCAAATATAAATATGTGCCTAATAAATACATAATTTTATATATGCAATTAATATAACATTTAAACACGAAATGAGTTAGATGTGAGTCATTTGACGGATAGCTGGCAACATCCGTAACATGAGGGTCATCAACATGAACCTAGTGGTTCAGTAAATCGGTTGGCTGGTTGTTTGAATGATTTACGCCATTTTTAGCACATGTTAGGCCATATATGATCATCGATATCATCCATGGTGGGGGCACACCACTTTTTCCTGGGTAGAAATAGTACTGTATACCTTCTGCCCATCTGAAAGGACACGCTTTTCTATTTATTCCAACTCGCAGTGAGAGAGGCGACGTTTCAAACCATCCAAGCCAGGGATGCAGTAAATCGGAATCAACCTTCTCAGCACATTAAACATTTAGGGCACTGCTCCCCGATTCAGATGTAACCTTTCTTAATTTTTTTTGGGCCCATTAACTTCTAGGTATGGTTATATAAAATGTGTAACCTGTTGCTATAAATACTAAAATAATTTCCTCTGCTTTAACAAGGGCTTGCAACCTTCTACTAGATACGTATCATACGATGTATCTGTAGGCAGCATTAAAAAAAACTAGTGTCCCGTTAATTCGGTGCATATAGTATATATAAACCATCACGGTCTCTTTCAGCGTAAATCCACGTATATAAATGATGTCACGGTCTCTTTCAGCATAAATCCACGTATATAAATGACGTCACCGTCTCTTTCAGCTTAAATCCACGTAATAAATGACGTCACCGTCTCTTTCAGCGTAAATCCACGTATATAAATGACGTCACTGTTTCTTTCAGCGTAAATCAACATATAAATGATGTCACCGTCTCTTCCAGTGTAAATCCACATATAGTAACCTCACTGTTAATTTCAGGTTGAATTTGCATATAATAACTTCACTGTTTAATATTTCCAGGGTAAATTCGCCGCATATATATATATTAACTTCAGGGTAAAAATTTGCATATATAGTAACTTCAGTGTTAATTTCAGGTGAATTCAGGGACTTCTCTGTTAATTTCAGGATAAATTTGCATATATAGTAACTTCACTTAATATCAATTTTAGAAAAAAAATAGTCAATAGAAAGAATAAAAATAAAAATATAAGAACGCTTTTAAATGCATGGGTTGACATTAGTTACTGTAAACAGTATCAAAGATAGAATTATGAAATGAATGTTTTACTGCATTTTTTCTCAATTTAAAAAAAAAACACGCTTGCGACGGTATGGGTTATGTTCCTAAAATATATAAAAAAATCCACAAATATAAATGACGTTGCTGGTCCTTCAGTGTAAATCCACATAACAATGTCACTGTCGCTTTCAGCGTAAATCCGCATGTTTAGAATTTTCACTGTCAATTTCCGGATAAATCCATACGTATACATGGTATAAATAATTTCACTGTCTCTTTTTGGTGTAAATCCCACTAAATAAACAATTTCAACATCCCTTTTAATATCAAGTCGCAGTGATAAACCATGTCGCTGTCTCTTTCAGCGTAATTCCGTCTGTACAAATGATTTCACCGTCACTGACTTTCAGTATTAATCCAAACAAATTATTAATAACTTCACTGTCACTTTCTAGGTTAATCCACATGTATTAACAACTTCTACTTTTTATTTTCAGGTTTAAACCTATGTATTTAAATATATCAATATAACGTTAAGACCTGTTAAGGAATTTTCACAGACATATTCTAACTATCTGGGTTCTATTAATTACGGGTGGGGGTGTTCCTGTTGGTGTTCCTTGTTGTTCCAGGCAGTGTTCCCTTTATTCTTTTTCCCATATCCCCGTGCCACTAAAGCAAGTCTCCACTCCTCAAATGACGACTCTACCAGGGGTGTCATTAAGTGGCGGGGATTTCTCCCTGCTACTTTGACTGTTCTACCTGACTACTTTGAATACTTCCACTAGTATTTTAAACAAATAATTTAGTATCAATAAAAATACCCGGTTATTCTGCTCTGGGTTCCGCTTACTTATAAAGGTAATGACACCCCTGCTCTACCGTGCCCTGTATATATTGGTGGGGCGTATGATCAGATCATTGATACCATGAATCATTGATACCATGATCATGGTGCCCAGATGCCCATGGGCCATGGCATGTACTCGCACTTTATTTAGTTTTAGATGAAGAAGAGGTGAAACTCTTATAAATTAAGAAGCGCCCACGTTTGACGGGAATAACCATATTGTTTACCTTAGTATGAATACATTATTATATCAGGAATCTCTATGAATACTCCCTGATAAAACAAATAAATATGTACTGCATTTTCGGGACTTGCCAGCAGTCGCCATTTTGTTTATCTTATAATTGAAGAGGTCGCTACTGCAGAGTTGTCGTTTCTTGAAAATAGTTCAATATGGCGTCGAGTACTCTCCGAGTCGTGATCGGAACTCTTCGCCAATTTCCGTACTCGGTAATAGTGGCTCGGAGAGTACTAGGTGCCGCTCCAATCGGAACTGCCTCGTCGGATTCCGTCACTCGGGAATCCGACTCGGAGAGTACTCGAGGCCATATTGAACTATTTTCAAAACTAATTGGCCTGTTCACAACGTCAGCAACGGCGATTATTGTCCACGAGGACGAAAACGCGCCAAATTTGGCAGAGTCAAAGCATGCTGCCTCAAGTCAAAGCATGCTGCCTCATAACTTGGCGACAGTACTTGAAGTATACGCCGCAATGGGTGCGTCATATAAACTTCCTTATTTTTCACCAAATTTAAACATGTGTGATACCGTAAACTTGGAGCCATGGACTCATTACCACACAACTGGATCGAGACCGCATTAAATAAACAATCCCCGTCCCCAGTTGTTCTTCTGGGATTACCCATGCAATCGTGAACAAAACAATCCATAACCTCCGCTGCAACAGCATCAACCTCTGGGTATTCAGATGTTGTTGCGGTGACACTAAATATTGCTATTGTTTTATTATTAATGTAAATACATCATCATGCTCTCCCTAATATCGTATGTCACTTATCTTTTGAACAAAATTCAAGTCTTGTTAATTGAGAACCTGTGTATTAAATCTTGCGTTTAGCACGTGACGTTGTTATTATTAAAGCACCTGTTATAAGTACGGCCGTATGCATCTGCTTTATATATTACATCATCATGTCACTTATTTTCCGCTATAAATGTTTTAAGATATGTCACTTACTGCTTCTTTGTTATAATGCAGACGCGTAAATCAATGTTAAATGTAATTAAATAATATTAGTACCGTAATAAATATTTTTCCGCTTTACATATAATATATAACAGAACAAAATTCAAGTCTTGCTAATTGAGAACCTGTGTATTAAATCTTGTCGCGTTTAGCACGTGTGGATGCTATTACAGCACGTGTTATAAGTACGGCCGTATGCATCTGCTTTGTATATTTTTTTACTCATTCTACTCAAAGTTCTCAAAGTTCTCAAAATTATATAAACCAAACAAAAACAATCACAGCGTTACTGTAGTCTTTGATGTATATATAACACATCTTCAATTAATAGCATAATGTAAAGACATTGTTAATGGAAACAAATAATCAGCTGCTAATTATAAAATTACTATCAAACTGTTATTTCTTGTTCACACAAGGAGCTATTAAAAACATCCTGCTCACACTTAAAGGTTTCGGTGTCCTTTGTAAAGTAATTAAAAAAAAATGAAATAATTTACTTCATTCTTGATTTCATAATCGACTTTTGCATCTAATATTGTTAGTTTGACACAAAATTAGAAAATATTGAATAACATTTCTATGCACCGCATAAAAATAATAAATCTATTTGTTGTTTCTAATTTATTATTTCCTATTATCATTAATTTATATATTAATTATATTGCATTGATGGTCGTTCTATCCATACATCTACCATAATGAATATAAGAAATAGGGATGAATGAACTATATCTATACCTTTCCGGTTCTGTATAACACTAACACAATCAGATTACTTATTGGTAAATTTATAATAATAAGTGATCTTACTCGATTTATTCAATTCCTATTATCATTAATTTATATATTTATTACCCCTTCTTCATCTAAAACTAAATAAAGTGCGAGCACATGCCATGGCCCATGGGCATCATGATCATGGTATCAATGATTCATGGTATCAATGATCTGATCATACGCCCCACCAATATATACAGGGCACGGTAGAGCAGGGGTGGTAGTAGTATAAGTTTTTATTTACCCTCGCCGTGTTGAAACTAGTCATTTTGGCGAGCTTTTCCAATAGATGATTACGGTAGCCGAAGAGTCCTGTTGTAGAACAACATCTCTCGTCCAAGTAGATTATTGTAGAACTGTAGAAGGCATCAGCAGAGCTGTAGAGGAGTAGAAATCCATCGCAGATAGCCTGTAGTAGATTAAGTTTTCCAAGAAGATTAGAGTTGAATTGAAGATTTCGACCAATGGGATGACCGCAAAGATGGCAAGTAGGTCAATCCCATTTCCGGCTCGAAAGTTGATTTGTAGCTCTCCGCCAATCAGAAGGCACCACGCGTCTGTAGAGGTCTGTCGAGGTTACCATGTAGGTTGATCAGCTGTTCCGTTTTGTTGGTACTGGCTCCTCCGTAGTACTCACTGATATACATGATACTTATATCAGAGAGTATCTCGCAGGGTTAGTCCAACATCAGTATCCATGGTGGGTTATAATCGTTGTCCATCGTAGACTGCCTCCTGTCATCTATGCGGGGACTCGCAGTGACCAGGGGCATCTCGCTGGTAAACGTCTGTCTTCAGTCGATTCATCAATCGTCCATCTTTAGGGCCCATTAAAAATATGTAAAAACATATGTACAGCATATGAGGAAGTCTAAACCTCCTCGTGGCAATCTACACTGTACGCGCACAATGTACAGTGTAGGGCGGATGATTCCAGACAGCGGCACGCCTTGCGGAGTCACTTTGTCCCAGACGGCCGCAAGACGTCCTGCCTGTTCGGTGGTCTGAACTGGAGAGAGCAGGGGTGTCATTACCTTTATAAGTAAGCGACACCCAGAGCAGAATAGCCGGGTATTTTTATTGATACTTGTATAAAATACTAGTAAAGTATTTATAGTAGCCAGGTAGAACAGTCAAAGTAGCAGGGAGAAATCCCCGCCTCCCACCTCTTAATGACACCCCTGGTAGAGTCGTCATTTGAGGAGTGGAGACTTGCTTTAGTGGCACGGGGATATGGGAAAAAGAAACTCGCAATAAAGGGAACACTGCCTGGAACAACAAGGAACACCACCAGGAACACCCCCACCCGTAATTAATAGAACCCAGATAGTTAGAATATGTCTGTGAAAATTCCTTAAACGTGTCTTAACGTTATATTGATATATTTAAATACATAGATTTAAAACAGAAAATAAAAAGTAGAAGTTATTTATACATGTGGATTAATCTAGAAAGTGACATTGAAGTTATTAATAATATGTGTGGATTAACACTGAAAGTCAGTGACGGTGAAATCATTTGTACAGACGGAATTACGCTGAAAGAGACAGTGACATGGTTTATCACTGCGACTTGATACTAAAAGGGATGTTGAAATTGTTTATTTAGTGGGATTTACACCAAAAAGAGACAGTGAAATTATTTATACGTATGGATTTATCCGGAAATTGACTGAAGATTCTAAACATGCGGATTTACGCTGAAAGCGACAGTGACGTTGTTATGTGGATTTACACTGAAGGATCAGCAACGTCATTTATATATGTGGATTTTTTTATATAGTTTAGGAACATAACACATACCGTCGCAAGCGTGTTTTTTTTTAAATTGAGAAAAAATGCAGTAAAACATTCATTTCATAATTCTATCTTTGATACTGTTTACAGTAATTAATGTCAACCCATGCATTTAAAATCGTTCTTATATTTTTATTTTTATTCTTTCTATTGACTATTTTTTTCTAAAATTGATAAGTGAAGTTACTATATATGCAAATTTATCCTGAAATTAACAGAGAAGTCCCTGAATTCACCTGAAATTAACACTGAAGTTACTATATATGCAAATTTTTACCCGGAAATTAACACTGAGAGTTAATATATACGTTATATATGCGGCAAATTTATCCTGGAAATATTAAACAGTGAAGTTATTATATGCAAATTCATCCTGAAATTAACAGTGAAGTTACTATATGTGGATTCACACTGAAAGAGACGGTGACATCATTTATATGTTGATTTACGCTGAAAGAAACGGTGACGTCATTTATATACGTGGATTTACGCTGAAAGAGACGGTGACGTCATTTATTACATGGATTTAAGCTGAAAGAGACGGTGACGTCATTTATATACGTGCATTTACGCTGAAAGAGACCGTGACATCATTTATATACGTGGATTTATGCTGAAAGAGACCGTGATGGTTTATATAATTATACTATATGCACCAAATAAATTCTGTTTAAATTGTACAAAACAAATGAACGGGACAGTCACTAATTTTTTGTAATGCTGCCTACAGATACATCGTATGATACGTATCTAGTAGAAGGTTGCAAGCCCTTGTTAAAGCAGAGGAAATTATTTTAGTATTTATAGCAACAGGTTACACATTTTATATAACCCAGGGCCGTCGATCTGTTTTGGGGGACTGCGACCCTTAGGTGGGGGAATTTCAGCGTGTTTTTACAGGAAAGGGGGAATTATTTTGTGGCCATAATTTTGATTATAATCATTGTTTTAAATAGTCTACACGTTTTATTTGTATTAAATACAGTTCGTACTCAATATTTTACGTACCAGAAGTTTTGTTTTGTTTTTTCAAGGGGGAATTTTGAGTCTGAAATGGGAGAAAAAAAACATATTTTTTGGAGGGGGGAATGCGTCCGGTTACCGGACGCAAAATCGGCAGATCGACGGCCCTGTAACCATACCTAGAAGTTAATGGGCCCAAAAAAAAATTAAAAAGGTTACATCTGAATCGGGGAGCAGTGCCCTAAATGTTTAATGTGCTGAGAAGGTTGATTCCGATTTACTGCATCCGTGGCTTGGATGGTTTGAAACCGATTTACTGCATCCATGGCTTGGATGGTTTGAAACCTCGCCTCTCTCACTGCGAGTTGGAATAAATAAAAAGCATGACCTTTCAGATTGGCAGAAGATATACACTACTATTTCTACCCAGGAAAAAGTGGTGTGCCCCCACCATGGATGATATCGATGATCATATATGGCCTAACATGTGCTAAAAATTACGTAAATCATTCAAACAACCAGCCAACCGATTTACTGAACCACCAGGTTCATGCTGATGACCCTCATCTTACGGATGTTGCCAGCTATCCGTCAGATGACTCCCATCAGCCAATTCACATCTAAATCATTTCATGCTTAAATGTTATATTAATTGCATATATAAAAGTATGTATTTATTAGGCACATATTTATATTTGCTTTATATTATAAGCACAACAAATAGGCGACGCCTATTTGTTGTGCAGCACAACAAATAGGCGACGCCTATTTGTTGTGCTTATAATATAAAGCAAATAAAAATATGTGCCTAATAAATACATAATTTTATATATGCAGTTAATATAAGCATGAAATGATTTAGATGTGAGTTGGCTGATGGGAGTCATCTGACGGATAGCTGGCAACATCCGTAACATGAGGGTCATCAACATGAACCTGGTGGTTCAGTAAATCGGTTGGCTGGTTGTTTGAATGATTTACATCAATTTTAGCACATGTTACGCCATATATGATGATAGATATCATCCATGGTGGGGGCATGGTGGGGGCACACCACTTTTTTCTGGGTAGAAATAGTAGTGTATACCTTCTGCCCATCTGAAAGGACACGCTTTCTTATTTATTCCATCTCGCAGTGAGAGAGGCGAGGTTTCAAACCATCCAAGCCACGGATGCAGTTAATCGGAATCAACCTTCTCAGCACATTAAATATTTAGGGCACTGCTCCCCGATTCAGATGTAACCTTTCTTAATTTTTTTAGGCCCAGTAACTTCTAGGTATGGTTATATAAAATGTGTAGCCTGTTGCTATAAATACTAAAATAATTTCCTCTGCTTTAACAAGGGCTTGCAACCTTCTACTAGATACGTATCATACGATGTATATGTAGGCAGCATTAAAAATAATTAGTGACTGTCCCGTTCATTTGTTTTGTACAATTTAAACAGAATTAAATTGGTATATATAAACCATCATGGTCTCTTTCAGCGTAAATCCACGTATATAAATGATGTCACGGTCTCTTTCAGCGTAAATCCACGTATATAAATGACGTCACCGTCTCTTTCAGCGTAAATCAACATAATAAATGACGTCACCGTCTCTTTCAGCGTAAATTCACGTATATAAATGACATCACCGTTTCTTTCAGCGTAAATCAACATATAAATGATGTCACCGTCTCTTCCAATGTAAATCCACATTATAATAACTTCACTGTTAATTTCAGGTTGAATTTGCATATAATATTAAATAAATAACTTTGTCGCATATATATATATTAACTTCAGTGTTAATTTCAGGGTAAAAATTTGCATACATAGTAACTTCAGTGTTAATTTCAGGTGAATTCAGGGACTTCTCTGTTAATTTCAGGATAAATTTGCATATATAGTAACTTCACTTATCAATTTTAGAAAAAATAGTCAATAGAAAGAAAAAAATGAAAAAGAAAAATATAAGAACGCTTTTAAATGCATGGGTTGACATAAGTTACTGTAAACTGTATCAAAGATAGAATTATGAAATGAATGTTTTACTGCATTTTTTCTCAATTTTAAAAAAAAACACGCTTGCGACGGTATGGGTTATGTTCCTAAAATATATATAAAAAAAAACACATATATAAATGACATTGCTGGTCCTTCAGTGTAAATCCACATAACAACGTCACTGTCGCTTTCAGCGTAAATCCGCATGTTTAGAATCTTCACTGTCAATTTCCGGATAAATCCATACGTATAAATAATTTCACTGTCTCTTTTTGTGTAAATCCCACTAAATAAACAATTTCAACATCCCTTTTAGTATCAAGTCGCAGTGATAAACCATGTCACTGTCTCTTTCAGCGTAATTCCGTCTGTACAAATGATTTCATCGTCACTGACTTTCAGTGTTAATCCACACATATTATTAATAACTTCACTGTCACTTTCTAGGTTAATCCACATGTATAAATAACTTCTACTTTTTATTCAGTTTTAAATCTATGTATTTAAATATATCAATATAACGTTAAGTCTTAAGACCTGTTTAAGGAATTTTCACAGACATATTCTAACTATCTGGGTTCCATTAATTACGGGTGGGAGTGTTCCTGGTGGTGTTCCTTGTTGTTCCAGTCAGACAGTGTGCCCTTTATTGCGCGTTTCTTTTTCCCATATCCCCGTGAAATGATGTTTTATGGGGATTTGTTATGATTTGGGTAATTTAATCCAATCAGAATCTACCTTACAATCTGACTATATGCCCTAATAGACCCTATACTTTTTTCAACCAATCAGAAGCCCCAAATCAATAGTGGTATCTGACCATATGGCCACGAGTACTCTCCGAGTCGGAATCCCGAGTGACGGAATCCGACGAGGCAGTTCTGCGGACACATCCACTATATTGTCGTTTTATGGATCCGGCATCAGTCTGACGCAGACTGTACTTATTTTGTATTGTATCGATCCGGTGTCGGGCGGACACACTTACTATATTGTCATTTTATGGATCAAACGTCTAGCCGACGTAGAATGTATTTATTTTGCATTGTATCAATAAGATATCGGGCGGTCACAGTCAATTTTTTGTCATTTTATGGATCCGGCGTCAGGCCGACGTAGAATGTATTTATTTTGTATTGTATCGATCCGGTGCCGGGCGGGCACAAACATGTTTTGGATCCGGCGTCGGGCCGACGCAAGACATATTTTAAAGTTGTACCGCACTGAGCTGGTGTCGGGAGGACACATCAACTATTTTTGTTATGTAATATGGACCCGGCGTTAGGCCATCTCATTATGTATTTACGTTTTACTGAATCGTCCGGTGTCGGTCGGACACAAACCTTTTTGGATTCGGCTTTGGGCCGACGTAGAAAATATTTATGCTTTAAATACCGTTTGTTTGGTACAACGTGTCAGTTATTATAGTTTCAATATAAGAAAGTTCTTGAGTCGTAATAGCGAGAACACATAAAAGCACGTGTCAATGCAAATCCTTAGAAACGTATTTCGAACGTTTCAATCTCGGTCATGAATCAGAGAATATTAATTTCAGAAATCAAAACAAAAGTTTTGTATTAAGGAATAGAAGTCATTTCTCATAGCAAATAAAGGTATGTGGGATCGTTTGTTAAAAAACTCGGGAGAGGGAGATCCGAACACCCTAAAGATGGGTATGTGATGGAAGGCGACGACACAAAAATAATAATTACTCTACATTTGGGAATTTAAAGCGTTTCTAGATAATGTACCCGCTCTTTAAAAATTCGAATAAATGTTTGCCTGTGCGAATTTATACCCTTCTATTGTTTGTTATTCTTTTAGAATGTAACATTTCTATTGGTATAATTTGAAAACCTGAGGCTTTTAAAAATTATTTTGGAGAATAGATCATAAATGTTTTATGTTTGTTTGAACAGAGCGAATTAAAACATAAAATAATTTATGAAAGTTTTAAAGTTCGACAAGTTACAACCTGTTCATACAGGTTTCAACCGGTTCCTAGAGGGGCTATATACTCGTTTGCACGTGCAAAGCGAGTATACGCTGACGTGTACTGAGCAGAAAAGCTTTTCTGTCATTCGAATCCGACAGACAAACAGTAAAGTCCCTTTTCCCACCCACCCACCCATATACGTCATTAAGAACTTTAATATAAAGTTACAATAATCGTAGTATTACCATAGACAATGCCAATCGGCACCGACGGGTTAAATATTGCTGAAGAACAGCGGAAAAATATATTTCGAGTAAAACCATATTACGTATCATGATGAATTATGTAATAACAGTGCGTTATTGGAGAGCACTGTAATAACAACACATCAAAATATTTTTTAAACTTTAATAGATTTGGCAAATATTGGGCGTGGCATGGATTGAAAAACAAGCCACAAGCATGGGGTTTAACAATTGGGCTGCCGGTAAGCACAAAAGACCACCATGGCAAGCCCTTACAGTAGAAAGCATTAAGCAATAAAGCAGATTGAATATTACACTATTAAGGACATAAATACATGTGCACCAAATTAAATGTTTATCATGAAAGCAACTTTTCTGATAAGCATTTAAGCAAGTGTTGAAAGCACGGTTGATATTCAAGCATAATTACCATCGCACCGAATTCAATCAAATCAAATGTTTTTTATCAATTCGTACGGACAGCAAATTTGTATATAATTTATGTTTAGATTACAATTCAGTCTCTGGGTATACAGGAGCTGAATAAAATTAAACTGAATAAGTTGGGCGTGGCATGGATTGAAAAACAAGCCCCAAGCATGGGGTTTAACAATTAGGCTGCCGGTAAGCACAAAAGACCATTATGGCAAGCCCTTACAGTAGAAAGCATTAAGCAATATAGCAGATTGAATATTACACTATTAAGGACATACATACGTGTGCACCAAATTAAATGTTCATTATAAAAGTAACTTTTCTGATAAGCATTTATTTCAAGTGCACCGAATTCAATCAATTCAAATGTTTTTTATCAATTCGTACGGACAGCAAATTTGTATATAATTTATGTTCAGATTACAATTCAGTCTCTGGGTATACAGGAGCTGAATAAATTTAGACTGAAACTTATATGTCCTTCCTTTCACACCTTCGCTGCCCGCCGATAATTAAACACTACAACATTTAAACACATCAACTAGCTGTAATCCAAAACTTCCAGCAAGTATGTAAATGTCCTTACTGTCCATGCCACACCAGTAATGGTTGACTACGTAAGTGACATCAACTGAAAATATATAACTCAGAGAAAGCAACATGATCTTGCAACATAAAATACTATCTTTTGAATATAAGTATTGACAAATAATGAAATGTCTTAAATGAACTTATTGTACTTATACAACTTCATAACACTATTATCGATTTCAATCAATGATCCTGAGGGCTGGGAGGGAGGGAATTTACATTGTTAACATTAAGCTAAAGCACATTACCTCGTTGTAAATCCAACATGCCGGTGTAGATATACGAACACTGCACCGTGAAATTTACTCCATAAGTTCAAAACGCTAATTTTGTGTCCTCCAATAACCGTTAACTATAACAGATATTATAGTCAGTATTATTGGAATGCACTGTAATAACAACACATCAAAATAGTTTATAAACTTTAATAGATTTGGCAAATATTGGGCGTGGCATGGATTGTAAAACAAGCCACAAGCATGGGGTTTAACAATTGGGCTGCCGGTAAGCACAAAATACCATTATGGCAAGCCCTTACAGTAGAAAGCATTAAGCAATAAAGCAGATTGAATATTACACTATTAAGGACATAAATACATGTGCACCAAATTATGAAAGCAACTTTTCTGATAAGCATTTAAGCAAGTGTTGAAAGCACGGTTGATATTCAAGCATAATTACAAGTGCACCGAATTCAATCAATTCAAATGTTTTTTATCAATTCGTACGGACAGCAAATTTGTATATAATTTATGTTTATATTACAATTCAGTCTCTGGGTATACAGGAGCTGAATAAATTTAAACTGAAACTTATATGTCCTTCCTTTCACACCTTCGCTGCCCGCCATATGGATGGGCGCCCGGAAACTCCAAGTCATAGAGTAGAGTGTCCAGGCGTCCATCCACCGCCAAAAATAGGGGAAACATTTTTTGGCAGCAGCGAAGAGTGTGTATCAAAAAAACAAAATATTCGAATGCCACGCCCAAAACAGAAACGGTGCCAAAAATGTATCTATTTCCTCATCACTGCCTACTTTAAATGAAACATTAAAATCCAGCCGCTAACTGGTTAAGAAACAAGTTGTTCCCCACATTTGATAAATGAACACCATCCTGTTCAAGACAGGTATCATCAGCCGGAATGTTTGGGTATGCTAACTGGTTTAAGAAACAAGGTGTTCCCCACAGTTAGTTATGAACACCATCCTGTTCAAGACAGGTATCATCAGCCTGAATGTCTGGGTGTAGCAAATAAAAGCCCCCAATATCTATTATCGCCGTAGCAGCATAACTGTTTAGCCGCTTTCTGGCCCTTGTCCTTGCTAAAGGATTGATAGAATAACGCCATGAAAGCCGAGGAAGTATTTAAGAACAAACAACGACCACATCTAAAAACCTTTAATGGAACTATGACGTCATAGTTCTCAAGATGGCGGCTCCCATAACCGTTTTAAAATAACTTTAAATGGTCATATCTTCTTGGTTTATGATCCGATTTTGATAATGGTTTCACCTTTTCCGAAGTTATTCATAACTCTCAATTATCGTAGATGTTCAACTAAGTTAACAGTAAAATTTAAGGTATATTCAACTTTTGAAACACTGCATATTTTATGCACATTTATGCATGCATATTGTTTCAATACATGTATCTTTCAAAATCAAATCTTGAAAACTGTTGTAATATTACTCTTAACAAGATCTTTTTAGTTTTCTATAAAACCTAAGGATAAAAACCGAGTCAAAGAACTTTTATAACGTACACCTTACTTTCTATAACCTACTGAAAGTAAGGTAAAATCTCAACATCTTGGTAGTAGAATATTATGAATAAGATAAACAAGAAACCTGCTGCAAAGCAGCATTAATACATTGAATGATCTAGACTGAATCAGCAAAACATAAGAAAAATCTCATGTTCAGATAATTCCGTAAGTATGCGGAGATTCATTAGGACAAATCCGTCAAATGCAGGTCCGAAAACAACGTCACAACTGTCAGATGACGTCACAATATTGACGTCACGTTTTCGTAAGTTGGATGAGATTTCATTCGAACAAAGCCGTAAAATACAGGTCTCGGTGTGTATTTTTCGCGAGGGTTACACATTGGGTTCTTATTGTGTTTACGCTTCCCTTCGCTCGGCGTTCACATCATTATACATCGGTCTAAGTAGTGTACACCGTGCTTCGTTCTGTTTGTTTTTACGACAACGCTTCACTGGACGCGTAACTTGCCGTAAAACGTCAAGCGCTTCAGAGACCCAGAAATCAACAACAGATAAAAAGCTTCCCGCTTCGCGCAAACGTCAAGTTTCTACAAAAAGATCGGTCTCACCAAGGATTTGTTTCAAATCCTTGGTCTCACCAATATCCACGCATAGAACTTTATCGTTCCTTGCACTCACATATATCTCTGCTAACTACTAAATTACAACCTCAAGATTTTGGTAAAACCTGTTAAATTGGAATATGTTTGCCTGAAACTTATTTATTTCTTGTGTAACTATAATGTTCACAATAACTGCAAATTAGATGTTGCAAGATTTGAAATAATGCATGAAAACAATTTAGTTTTAATCGGGAATATTTTACTACAAAAATAATAGTACTTAGGTCTCCTCAATCGAAACGCAAATGTAAAATTTCAAACCGAAGCTCGATAGCAGAAAAATACTAAAAAACATAACTCATGGAAATAAAAATGTAAATTATTTAATATAGGTCTATATTTTATCTTTGCAGATCACGCAAAAGAATTTATTATAATCATCGTCATAACATTTTTGACTAATCACGTGACCTAACCGTTCGTCCTACTTCCTTTGACGTTGACAGAGTCAAATGATGAACGAGTGTACTCTGGGTAGAGATTGCGGTCTCACATGAAGATGGGTGATTTTGATATTTTTTAAATCTTCTGCACGTGATATATACCGTAAAACGTGTCTATCCTAGATGTATCTACTACGCATACAAAAACAATTACATAGTAGCGCATACCCACCATACTAAGCCTTTTATTATATTCTTAAAAGTTGCAACTAAATCTCTGTCTGTCTGTCTGTCTGTCTGTCTGTCTGTCTGGTCTGGTCTGGTCATATCTGGTCCGGTCTGATCCGGTCCGGTCCGGTCCGGTCCTGTCCTGCCTGCCTGCCGCCTGCCTGCCTGTCTGTCTGTCTCAGTATTTGTTATAACTTTTGTGAAACTTACAGTATTCTGTACACTATGCCAGGTACAGCTTTCTATTGTTTTGTTTAATATTTTGTAAGTATTATATAATAATTGATACAAACTTGATCACCTTGATATTTTTACATCGACTGAAAACTAGGCTCAAATATAAATGGTAATCATTTTGGTTTGATATATATGCGGTACGGCCTTTACCCCCGACCAGGTTATTTATAAACAGTCTAAGATATCTAAACTGCCGAAAGACGTGAATTTTCGCGATAGCTATTCAGAATTATTAAGAAAACAAAAGAATAACTAGCTAGTAACGTGAATTTTCATGATAATTAGTCAACATTATTACGAAGACAAAATTTCAAATGTTTAAGATAATTCGTATCGCGTTAACTATTGTGCTAACGTGATGACAGAAGTGGGCAGTATCGCAGCAAATTTTGTTGGATAAAATTGTTGTAAATTAAAGAGAAAAAGTAACATTATCGCGAAAAATACACGATAAATTATCTAGTTATCTCGTGGCAGAAATATGCCACCATAGCTTAGGGATATTTAATTATGTGTATGATAATTTTAATTTAATACTATTATTAGTCCCCTACCGGTGTCATTAGATTCTAATAATATTACACTCAAATGTTCACCACCATGAGACGATGTGTCGTGACTAAGGGCTAGGTCCTACCTTCAAGGTTAAGGTCACACATGTACTTTAAATGTCATTGCTTAATGTTTCGTGACCGCGTTATAACTTCTTTATTTATCATTGGATTTCAATAATGTTATACACACATGTTCATTATCATAAGACGATGTGTCGCGACTAAAAACAATGTCCCTACCTTCAAGGTCAATATTACACATATACTTTGAATGTTGTTGAAGGTTATTGCTTATCATTTCGTGTCCAGGCTATAACTTCTTTATCTGTCATTGGATTCTAACAATATTACATACGAATGTTCACCACCATAAGACGATATGTCGCGACTAAAACCCATGTCCGTATCTTCAAGGTCAAGGTCACACATGTTTTTTGAAGGGAATTGCTTAAAAGTTCGTGTCCACGCTATAACTTCTTTATTTATTATTGGAGTTCAATAACATTATAAACAAATTACACCATCATGAGTCGATCGATGTGTCTCGACTAAGAACCAGGCCCCTCCATTTAAGGTCAAGGTCACACATGTACTTTGAAGGTTATTGCTTAAAAATTCGTGTCCGGACTCTTAACTTCTTTATTTATCATTGGATTTTGATAACATTATACACAAATGTTCACCACCATGAGATGATGTGTAGCGACTAAGAGCCAGGTCCCTACCTTCAAGGTCAATGTCACACATATACTATGAAGTTATTGCTATAACTTTGTGTCCGAGCTATATATTCTTTGTCTATCATTGGATTGCAATAGTATTATACACATATGTTCACCCCAATGAGAAGATGTGTTGTGACATCTTTTTATAATAATTTATATAAACAATATTATACATATCATTGATCACTTTCATAGACACCATAGGCCATTATAATCTCCATGCCAGAGCACCTGCAATTTCCGATAGTACGGAATGTACAGCTTTTACCCCCAACCGGAGGCGGGTATCAAACTATTCGTGATAAAAAAACTATCATGGTGGCAGAAGTGGGCATTGTCGTGGAATTTAACATCACAAGTTAATGACATTTAGATAATTTTATCTAACAAATTGTATAAGATGTTCTGAAAGTTCATTATTATCTCGAAAAATTCATGCTATTAACCCGAAACAATCGTGACAAATTATCTAGGTATCTAGTGGCAGAAATATGCCGCCATACATACCGATTCGCATATACGTATTGTTTGCCTCTATACAAACACACCATTTTTAATGAATACCGGAAGCATATGAATTAAAACATACACTATACTAATTAATGCACCATCCAGACGTGTGTTAACTTTGTAAGACAAACGTCTGTGGGTGTGTTGTTCTAAGGAGTATAGTCCCTCTTTCCTATTAAACGTCTGAAAGCTTCTAATTTATTTATTTTGAATTGGTGGGCTGGTTTAACGAGATTCTGATTCTAATTGGCTGACACATACACCCAGACTTGTAGTCTAGATCATCTGCGACGCTTGCTTGTTTTCAAGATAAACGTCTAGATAAGACCTCCTCAACAAAGTTTGATTTTTGCCGATACCCTGGTAAGATTTCTGATTGGCTGGGATAGGAACACCTACTATCCAAGATATACCGAAGGGCAGAAAGACAATAAATTTATATAATACACAAAGAGGGTAACTTCATCATTATATAAATCCTCCGTGGTGCCACTGAGTTCCATCGGTGTGTTCTTGGGCAAGACACTTTCCCTTAGCCTCGTCCGTCGGATGGAGATGTAAAGCGGGCGGTCCCGTGTATCGGTCTATCCTCCGAGCACGTTAAAGAACTATTGCTATTGACCTTGGTAACATGGTAGCAACTTCATTTTTTATGGGATTCCGAGTTGTCCGTCGTCCGACGTCCGTCGTCCGTCGTTAACTTTTGTCTCGTTAAGTCGATATATTGTCATCCGATATTTCCAAAACTTTACCAGATTGGTGGTAAACCTATATATATTTGCCTCGTTAACACGAAATATATTTTATTTTTCTTATAACCATGAATGAGATATTGACCTGGCACTTGGTGCTTAGGTAGCGTCAATGAAAAATAAGCTTTGGATTGCATGTCGAATCACTGTGGTCAAGGTCAAGGTCACCGTTACTGAAAATAAATAGTATGTTTCCTCTCAATAACTTGTTAGGAATGAGATATTGACAAGAAACTTGATGTGTTGGTAGCTTATATGAAAAAGAAGCATGGGAATACATTTTGGGTCACTGGGATTAAGGTCAAGGTCACTGTTGCTGAAAATGGAAAACAATTTCCCCTCAATAACTTGTCAACGAGATATGAGACATGGGCTTGCATTTGGGGTCACTGGGGTCAAGGTAAATTTTACACAAAAATACAAAATCAGTTTCCGCTCAATAACTTTAGCTAGGATTGAGATACTGGTCCGAATCTTGGTGTGCATGTATCTTGAATGAAAATTATGCTTCTGAATTCATCTGGGGTCACTAGGGTCAATGTCAATGTTACGGTTACTAGAAATAGAAAAATGGTTTCCGCACAATAACTTTAGTTAGGAATGAGATATTGACTTGAATCTTGATGTGCAGGTAGCTAACTACAAAAAAGGAAGCTTGCGATTGTAATTGCGGTCACTGAGGTCAAGGTCACTGTAACTAAAAATAGAAAATTGGTTTTCACTAAAAGCTTTAATTAGTAATGAGATATTGGCCTGAAACATGGTATGTAAGAACCTTATATGAAAAACAAACTTGGGATTCCATTTGAGTTAACTGGGGTCAGGGTCAAGGTCACTGTTACTAATAATAGAAGAAATGGTGTCCGCACAATTACTTTAATAAGGAATGATATCAAGGCCTAAAAATTGGTGTGTAGGTAGGGTCAGAGTTATAGCCCTTGGTTTTGTTAAATATACTTGTTGGCCTCATTAAGTTGATAAGACCTTTAATTTGTATGTGCCAGTTTGTTGATATCAATAAAAGCTCGCACATGTTAAACAACATCCCGATTTAATCAATAATAACAGAGATATCTCCCTTGATGTTTTTACATGTATATTCTATTTTTTTCACATAATCACACATAACCATTTTAGCCAGTAGAGCGATAAAGGCCTTCTTGGGTCTCTTGTTACGATTTTATAAGTTGAAAGTAACAGTTCAAAAGCAAAAATAATACCCTACTATACTAATGGCATAAAACACCAGTATATATATAGTTTAATTTTGTTTATTGACGAAGATACTCCGCTTGTGTTTATCGTTGTCAGTGATCTTTGTAAAGAACATTACAATTATATTAATAATATTACACACATAAACAAAAGGCATTACGGCCAACAGTTTACATGCAAATAGTACATGCATATATAAACATGTATATGAAATACAATCAACATTTCCAGTTAATGACAATGTGTATGTTTTTAAAGTTTCAAGGCATATGTTATTAGTTTAACAATATTTTACAACAAATACTTATACTGAAACGAATAATCATCAGTAATGGCAAAAGTACATTTATGTTTGTGGACAAAACATGGAGAAAAGTGATAGTTATTTATAAAATATGTCGTCTCTTCTTTGAATGCTCTTAAGTATGAAAACTGACAGTTTTTAGCTCTACTGGCCGAAGGCCAGCAGAGCTTATGGCATGACGAGTTGTCCGTTGTCCGTCCGTCGTCCATCGTCTGTCCGTCGTCCGTTGTTAACTTTTGTCTTGTGACAACTCTAGGGCCTTCATTTTTCATCTGATCTTTAACAAAACTTTAACAGGTTGTTAATATCAATGAAAGCTCGGACAAGTTCGAAAACCAGCTAGATCAAAATAATTTCACCGGAGTTATGGCCCTTGTTTTGCTAAAAAATGCCATATTAGGCCTTGTGAACACTCTAGCACCTTCATTTATTATTTGATCTTTACCAAACTTGCAAGGTTGAAAACCAGCCAAATCGGATCAGTAACACCGGAGTTATGGCCCTTGTTTTTTCTGAAAATTGCTATGTTCTGTCGTGTGAACGCTCTAGCACCTTCATTTATTATTTGATCGTTACTTACCAAACTTGCACAGATTGTTAATACCAATTATAGCTTAGACAAGTTCAAAAATCAGCTGAATTGGATCAGTAACACCAGAGTTATGTCTCTTGTTTTTTCTGAAAAATGCCATTTTCTGCCTTCTGAACACTCTAGCACATTCATTTATTATTTGATCTTTACCAAACTTGCAAAGATTGTTAATATTAATGAAAGCTCAAACAAGTTCGAAAAACCGCTAAATTGGAGCAGTAACAACGGAGTTACGGCTCTTGTTTTTCTGAAAAATGCTATTTTCTGCCTTGTGAACACTCTAGGGCCTTCAATATTAATCGGACCTTTACTTATCTTTGCCTGTGTCTTTATATCAATGAAAGCTAGGACAAGTTCGAAAAACGGCAAGATCAAAATATTTTCAACGTAGTTATGGCCCTTGTTTTGCTGAAAAATGCCATATTAAGCCTTGTGAACACTCTAGCACCTTCATTTATTGTTTGATCTTTACCAAACTTGCACAGATTGTTAATAGCAATAGAAGCTCAGAAAATTTCGAAAACCAGCTAGATCGAACTATTAACAGCGGAGTTATTGCCCTTGATTGTTAAAAATGCTATATTTTGCCTCATTAATACGATAGGGCCTTCATCTTTCATCCAATCTTTACTAAACTTTATCAGATTGTTAATTTAAATTAAAGCTCGGACAAGTTCGAAAACCAGTTAGATCGGACTATTAACAGCGGAGTTATTGCCCTTGATTTAGTTAAAAATGCTATAGTTTGCCTCAATAATACGATAGGGCCTTCATCTTTCATCCAATCTTTATCAAACTTTACCAGATTGGTAATTTAAATGAAAGCTCGGAAAAATTTGAAAACCAGCTAGATCGGACCATTAACAGCGGAGTTATGGCCCTTGATTTAGTTAAAAATGCTACATTTTGACTCGTTAAGACGATAGTGCCTTTATCTTTCATTCGATCTTTACCAAAATTTACCAGATTGTTTATATAAATGAAAGCTCGGATAATTTTGAAGACCAGGCAGATCGCACTAGTAACATTGGAGTTCTGGCCCTTGATTTAGTTAAATATGCTATATTTTGCCTCGTTAATTCGATAGGGCCATCATCATTCATCTGATATTTACCAAACTTTACCTGATTGTTTATATCAATGACAGCTCAGATTGTTTCGAAAACCAGCCAGATCGGACCTGTAACAGATGAGTTATGGCCCTTGATTTAGTTAAAAATGCTATATTTTGCCTCGTTAAGATGATAGTGCCTTCATTTTTCACGCGATCTTTAATTAACTTTACTAGATTGTTAATATCAATGAAAGCTCGGTCAAGTTCGAAAACCAGCCAGGTCAAACCAGTAACAGTGGAGTTATGGCCGTTGATTTAGTTAAATATCCTATATTTTGCCTCGTAAAGACGATAGGGCCTTCATCTTTCATCCGATCTTTAAGAAACTTTACCAGATTGTTAATATCAATGAAAGCTTGGACAAGTTCGAAAACCATCCAGATTGGACCATTTACATCGGAGTCATGGCCCTTGATTTTCTGAAATATGCATATATATCTTGGCCTTATTAGGACGAAAGGGCCTTCATTTGGTTGTATTTCAATGAAACTTTGCAGGGATGATCAGTACCAAGCCTAGTTGTACATAGTCACCGTGTTCCAGTTGAATGATTTTGGGATTTTGGCGGAGTTATAGCCCTTTAAAGGTTTTAATACACAAACTTTGTTCTGACTAGTTCTCCTGAACCCCTGGCCGGATTAAACGAAACTTTTTAGGGATGATCGATTCCATGTCTAGTTGTGCAAATCATCGCTGTGTTCCGGTTGAATGATTTTTGGCGGAGTTATGGCCCTTTTAAGGTTTTAATACACAAACTTTGTTCTGACTAGTTCTCCTGAACCCCTGGCCGGATTTAAACGAAGCTTTTAAGGGATGATCAATTCCATGTCTAGTTGTGCAAATCATTGCTGTATTCCGGTTGAATGATTTTTTTGGCAGAATAATGGCCCTTTCTAGGTTTTAATATACAAACTTTGTCTGATCTACTTCTCCTGAACCCCTCGCCAGATTTCAATGAAACTTTGCAGGAATGATCAGCACCAAGCCTAGTTGTGCATGTCATCGTCACGTTCCGGTTTACAGATATTTGGCAGAGTTTGGCCCTTTAAAGGATTTTGATACCACAATTTTTTCCGGGCTAGTTGGCTGGATATAGACGAAACTTGACAAGGATGATCAGTATCAAGCCTAGTTGTGCATATCATCGCCATATTTCGGTTAAATGATTTTTGGCAGAGTTGTGACCCTTTAAATGTTTTAATACACAAACTTTGTCCAGATTAGTCTCTTCTGAACTCTTTGCCAGATTTCAGCGAATCTTGGCGAGAATGATCATTACTAAGCCCAGTTGCACCTGTCATTGCCATGTTCTGGTTGAATGATTTTTGAAAAACGTATGGCCCCTTATACATAAACTTTATCATGAGCAAGTAGAGCGTCCACATGCCCTCTTGGGCCTCTTGTTTTTAATAAGTTCGTATTTTCTGTTGTCATAGGTTCTATAAATTGTGGTATGTTTAGCCGTTTCCTGAAATATGTGTTAACATATTCTTTGCTTATATCATGATATAGTGGAAACTCCAATACAAAGTGAAATTCGTCTTCTAGTGTATTGCAAAGTTGGAATTTTATTTAAGATCTTGGTATTTTATTTGGCCATTGCCCAGTTTCAATGTCTAACCTATGACTAGAGAATCTAAGTTTTGTAAAAAGAAAGTCCTAAATTTATTTATATTGGAGTATGTCTTAATAATATTTGAAACTGAAATCGGATTTTATTCTTTACGTACTAGCTCTAGTGGAAGCCAATAATTTGACATTCCAATTTTGTATCAACATATTCTTAACTCGTTGATTAAATATATTAATGAAGTATGTTGTGTTTTCTACTCATTGAAAATACCTAACTCCATTAAATCCTGTTCGTTCCAATAATCCTTTAACTTGAGATGCCAAATTTAATTTGTTTTGGGTTTACAATCAGATCATTTAGCATAACATTATTGGCGGCGCGCCAGAAGCGCGCTGCCTATATTAGTAGAATAGATAGTGAGGGTACCAGCGCAGTTTCTCCATCGCGGGGAATGAGAACAACTAGTGAAATATGCCAGGGGGGACTCAGACGTTACTCTCATTTATATCACAAAGATCTAAATGTAAGTCACGCCTAAATCAACACCAACATTTTTCATTAGTTTTCTCAAGCACCTCGCTCAGGGAAAACTTCGCTGATACCGTCACTATCTATACTACTAATCAATCCGGTTTGTCATTTTAATAACATAACATTTGCAACTCATTAGCATAACATTTGCAACTCATTAAGCAAAGTCAGACGGAACCGGGCAGTAGTCTTCATCATCGCTCTGCATAGTTCAAGATATTATTTAATATTTTCAATATCCTTGAATGGAACCAAACTGTTGAAATCCTCATTGTAACCCTTCCATTTAATCAATGCTTGTTTCTTTTTATAATCACGTTGTATAACTTTTTCAATCCTGAATATTTCTTGCATTGCTTTTATCATTTCTAATTCATAAAAGCTTCCATCAATGTTTTCGTTGTTTAAATCTTTTATTTTGTATGTCACAGGATTTGTGTTTTGAATTTCACCAACAACAAATATTTCTTCAGTCCAATTCGGAGTATAACCTTTCTCAAACGTTCTTTTATATTTGCTGATTCTAACATTATCTCCTATTTTAAACTTTGGCTTAATTTGATTACTTCTCATCTTTCCATACAAGTTGAAATACACTGTTTCTTTATTTTTCTCAACACTAGCCTCAATCGGTGTCATTTTAATACTCCGATGTTTTGTATTATTATACTTCTAACCATTTCTTGCAACACGTCTAAATATGTTTTTGTATTGTTTGCTGTGAAATATTTCCACATCCTCGCTTTCAATGTTCTATTAAATCGTTCAATTACTACAGCTTTTCCGAAATTAAAAGTGTGATACATTTTGATATTAGTATCATCAAGAAATTGCTTAAACGTCTTGTTGTAAAATTCCACACCTTGATCAACCCACAACAATTTACACTGTCTTCCTGTACTGATTATCTGTTTGAACGCTTTGGTAATTTATAAACCAGTTCTATTTGGGACGGGTACAACCCAAGCAAATTTACTAAATAAATCAATAACAGTAAGCAAGTATTTAGTACCTTTATTATACTTTGAAAACGATTGCATGTCAACCAAGTCAGCAGACCATATTTTATCAATTTCATTAACAATCACACGGCGTTGAGTGAACTGTCTTCGTATAGGCTTATGAAGTTCATCTGCTAACTTGTTAGTCCATTTCAACGCCTTTTTTCGTTTTTTGGCTCTCCAAGTCCTAGTTTATATTTTGCACTAATAACTGGTTTTACTATCAAATTCTTAGCAATCTTTTCTCCCATAGTTTTAGACTTACTAGATTTCAAACCAGTAAGCATGTTTTTATCACACATCGATTTATTACTAGGATTTTCATCATAACAAATATCATGATCTTTGCAAACAGCATCTAATTCATTTTAAGGTTCTCCACTATCAAGCGGATTACCGGGACCGCAATATTTATAACCAGGAAGTGTTAGCCCTTTTTTAGGTAGCAAAGGGAGCAGAGCCTTATGAATATCAATATTTCCACCTTCTGTGTTTTTAACAAACTTTGTTTTAGTAATACCGCAAGATGCACGAGTTGCTCTTAACATTTTTCTACCATTTTTTGCTAAAACATACTTAGGATCAACATTTTCAGTAACCATTTTTTTCTTTTATACAGTAACTCATATATAATATGATTAGATTAAACTTCATTTACAAAATATGATTTTATAATGTTTTCATTTTCTGTTGGTTTGTATGGTTTTAATAATTTGTAAAGAATATCGTTCACACTATTTTCTTCTTGCAACTTTTTGGCAAAGTACAAACAAAAATATCCACACAAGACACTTGTTTTATCTTGATACTGGACGGTGTTGTATTTTATATTAGGTATGTAAGTTAAAACCTCTTTTGGTGGACTCAGACCAAACGGATCGAAGTAATAATTATCATAGTAACAAGTCCAGTGTGTACCAGGTCCGATATAATCATCAAGATTAATAATACCACATTCTTGTTTATTTTGTTTTGCCGGTAATTCGTTCTTGCTAAACACTCCCCTGAATTTCTGTATATCTAGCCGCTTGACCCATTTTATTATATCTAAGTTAGAGATAGGTTCGTGTTTTGAAAATTAACTTTTTTTTATGAATGGGATACTCCTATACGGTCTAATTTGTGAGTCTACTTGCAAACCTTTTCCACGATCAACTCTTAGTCCTTTTCCTTTTCTACCCACTTGCAAACCTTTTCCAGTTAAGCCACTGATAAGAGATCCAATCAATGGAATTCCTAGTGATGCAAGCATTCCAAGAAATCCTCCATCTTGTTGTTGCTGCTTTGTCAGTTTAATAGGACAACAACCTTTAGACTTTATCATCTTGTTTCTTTGCGCAAGTGTTAATTTATTTGATTCAAGAAGTGCTAGTTTTTTGCCACTAGGAATAGTTACCATCCCATTTCCGAATAGTTTACCAATTCCAGTACTAGCCAGACCACTAAGTGCTCCTGTTGCTAGAGGTCCTAATACTTTTGGAACAAATTTAGCAACTGTTGGTAAAATTGTTTTAGTCAACAAACCAGCTAATGCACCTAAAAAGCCTCCGTTCTTGGACTGATATCTCATTTGCGATTTTGATATATTTATGTCTAATCCCTGCCCGCCAGATTTAGCCTTGTTAATATTGTTAATCTGATTAGCTGTAAGTAGCAAAGGAAAGTTTCCAGTTAGTTGGTTATTTTTCAGCCTGAGCGTTAATTCACTTTTGTTTTCATATGCTTTTGCCAAACTTCGTTTCTGGCCATCTGATAAATTTACTGAATAATTTACGTAAGTCATATATATTATAAGTTAGATTAAACAATAACTAGTTCATTCCCGACAGTATCAATAACAACATTTTCCTCGTGTAAGACCAAAGCATAAATTTTATATCTAGCGTTAGGAACGTTGTTTAGTTTATATTCAAAAACTAGTTGTTTTGGATCAACACTGACTTCGTTACCTATGTAACTCAAATCAAAATGTATCATTCCGAAAAGAGTTTTAAAATTACTCACATTGAGTAAAGTTCCGGTGTTTTTATCATTTTGTTTGTAAGAATAATTAATAACATCTCCGAATATTCTTATGATATTATCATAACTGTATTCGATTTCTGGATAATGAACTCCACTTCCAACTTCCAATTTAGCTGATTGCAAATGGCAATTAGCATCAGCAGCATTTAGTTTAAAAGTATCCAAAAGATGAGGATTTTGTGTTTGAGAAGAAGTCTTGTCTGACCTTTGCAGATAAACAAAAACGTGTTTCGGATTTTTAACACCAGTCGTTATTCTAAATGTGGTCTCGGTCGCTTGGCTGCTTCCGCTTTCTTGTATCATTTCACGGAGGTAAGTCCATCTTGTTGCTGTCATGTGATTTGCCATTACGTAACTTAAACCATCTGAGTTAAATATCATTTTAGGTATCCACAAAACTAATTTATCAATAACTACTCGACCGTCATCACCACTTGATTTGACAATTAGCACATTATCATCTGTCAGTTGCAAGCTAATTTGAATCTGACTAGGAGGAAGCATGTTTGTTTCTAAACCTTCGAAGAAGGAATATTTATTTAATGGAATCATAGAGTGAACTTTTTGATTAGTTATGATTGAAGCATGACGAGCTGTAAATCCCGGGTTATAACCAGCTTGATCGCCCCGGGATTCTGCATCAGCCGTGGTATCCAAATAAAAGTATTCGTTTGTTCCAGTTGTCTTTGCATAATCATCAGACATTTCAAGCAAGCTTTCGATATTAACACATCTGTGAAGTTTATTTCCATCATAAACTGTTTTTCCATTTTGCCTTACTAGCATGTGATCAATCAGCGAAGCTGCATCGTTAATTAAAGCAATTCTGTCAGCGTCTGCAAAAGCAGCTCCATCAGCAAGTTTGTTTACTTGAAAACTAATTTCAAAAAATGCATTATACCAATCAAAGTAAGAACTTCTATCATTTAGTGTAAACTGATAACTACTTTTCATTTGCCTGGTAGCATTTCCCGGTCGTGTTATGGGAGTGTCTAACTGAATAGGTATACGCTCGTATCTAGTATTATATTGATTACTTCGAAACATCTATATATACTAGTAATTAGATTATTTTTTATTAATTAATCGATTAATTCTTACATGAATTCCCCTTCCGGATAGTAATCTGTTAATTTTTGCATTTACATCTTCTTCAGTTTCAGCTACAACTTCTTCAGTTTTAGCTACAACTTCGTTTTTGTTATTAGCTTTTGTAAGTTCTTTTAAAATCATCTCACCTTTTGGTTTAGGTTTAATAACTGAAACTAACTTATCAGCAGCCATTTTTCCTACTTCATCTCCAAGTGTTTTAGAACCACTTTCTAAGATTTGTTTTCCAGCAGTTTCTAATGTTTTTTTACCTGCTGTTTTCACAGACTCACTCAATATCTTTGATCCGACTTTTGACAAAATGTCAAATATGCCAGCTCCAGTTAATCGATCAACTTGAGTATATGTTCCCGTGCTAGTGTCATAAACTTTTTTTAAACATGCCATATAACTTATGTTACATTTATTCCTTCAAAACAAATCGAAATGATGTGTGGACACCATTAAGATTAATAATCTTGCCAGAGAAATCGGTAATGTAAATATTAATACTGTTAATGATCGTTTTGTTTACCTCACAGAACCCGACTCTTATCGGTTCATCTTTGAAAGGATATGATCTCGTGAGATCAGCTGTATTTATTTCATAAATGACATCCCCGTATGACCCATCAACAATAGAATTACTTATCAAATCACAGTGGATATACAACGTATCAATAGAGTTTGTTATGTTTGGTGTCACAGTTCCAAATTTAGTTTCTCTGATAACTGCATCTTTGCTAAACCCAATCAAGGTGTGAAAGTTTGATTCTCTCAAATCAAGCATGAAATTATTATGGATGGTAACCAAACATTTGAAACTTGATAAATCAAACTCAGTTCTTATCGGGACAGGCGATTCATCAGTTAAATCATTGTTTACAGTCAATGTTTCTTTTATGTAATTATCGATATCAGCATAACTGTAATTTCCATTTGTAAAAATAATACTTTTCCAATCTGTTCCATTGTGATACCTTATCACTTTGTTATTAAAATCTTCACTAATATTATACCATGAGTAAGTCATGGAATTAATCTTATCGAGTCCAATACCATACTGTTTGTTCTTACCTAATATTAATGGTCTATCAAATACAGTTGTAAAATTACTTGGTGTATTCGAGCTATTAATTATTGACGCTTTCTCTGATGATAATACAATTTTTTGCTCCATATAATATAGGATGGATAATTTTTTGCTAAAATTAATCGCCTTTGTAATACAGTTTAAAACAAGATTTTCCAAAATTGAAAACTTGAGTGCTACTTCCTATTCTTGGAGAGATGGTCCAATAATGAGATTTTGAAAGATATACTTCCAATGCTTCTTTTAGTATTCGTTTACCATTTTCTATTTTTGACCGAGCAAGAGACTCAGTAGCATTAAACAAACTTAAATATTCTAGATCAATGTCTGTATTTGTAACTGTATATGTAAGATCTGCTTCAACTATATAGCGCCCGGCTTTTACAATTATCATGCCGATGGGACGTTTGCCACCACCGGGATATTCTGTAGCATATCCTCCACTTTTTATAAGTGGATTGGTTACAAAAGTAAACGCCCCGAGAAAACCAGCACGTTTGGTTCTTTCAAGTGGTTTTCGTGTCGGGTACGATACATAATCACGATCATCTTGCATGATGCTCATTCCATAATCTATTGTAGCTTCAAGAATTAGAATCCGACTTAAATAGTCTACTTTTACTTTCAACTCATCAATTATACCAAGAACTGCTGTGTGCCGACTATCAGACTTTTGATTATGCTCTTTAAGAAAAGCTATTTCACCATCAAAAGTTTTGCTTCTTTCATCCTGAGCAGCTTTCAATTGCTTTGAAGCATAATCAATAGCAGTCTCAAGTAAGTTTATCAGTGTCAATCAGTTTGCTCAGAGCAGTCTCTAACGACTTACCGTCAACCATTTTCTTTTTGATGTCTTCAAGTTCCTTGTTGATATCAGCAACGTTGGTGCTTATCTGCTCATTTAATATTTTAATTTGAGTTACTTCGGTAGTAAAAGCAGTTCTCATTTGATTTGAAGCATCGGCAATAGCAGTTTCAAGTTCATTATTGTCAACCATTTGTGTATTGATTTCCCCAATCCGTGTATTAATATTTTGAACACCATCTCTTATTTGTTCACTTAATTTCTTTTCTAGCTCTTCCAAAGCATCACCCAGAAGTTTTATTTCATCTTTCAATCCGTTTTGAATTTCAATCATTTTCTCACGGTTTGCTTGTAACTTTGTTTGTATCAGACTTAGTTTATCTTCAACACCTGTTGTCAATTTTTTTATCATGTCTGGAATTTTATCAATATTATAATCACGTATGATTCTTGTTATTCTTCTTTAACAATATTGCCTTGTTATCGCATCATCTGCTTTTGTCGGATTGCCAACATTGGTAATTTTATTATTATCCATGTTGAGATCACTTCTCAAAACATTTTCCTGGTTTCTACCCTTGTGAAGATAATTAACCAAATGTTTTTGTTTTACATACTTGGACAGCACAATACCAAAATTTGTAATATTAACACTGCAGGTAGTAACTTCCCCGCCGAGATCATTAAAAAGCTTTTACTAACTTTCTAGGGCGATCCAGATACAGAAAGTCGTACTGCTTGTCAGTCGCTTTTCTGTACTGCTCTTTGCTGACATCTTGTTCTTTGGAAAGCATACCCAGCTCGCGATTAACCGGAGTCGCAAAGAAGATGTAATGAGAACAGTTCAAACGAATGTCTTTGGGAGTTTTGTAATAGGATTGAGATAAATAAATCACACAACAATTTTTATGTCTTCCTTGGATGAAATACTTAATAATATCGTTTTGATTGCGTTCACAAACATAATCATCAAAAATAACTATCTTTTGAGTATCAGAGTCCAAATCATTCACAGGGATAACTTGGTCATTCGAACATTCTAATATGTCTCCAACCGGAATTTTATTCTTTTTTGCTATCTTTTCAAGTTTTTGTGACAAAAGGTTTCAGCACCATGTGAACTAATGTGTTTGTCTTGCCGGAACCTGAATTACCGCAAATTAACATTCTAAAACAACAGTCTGGCATGAAGTTCCATAGTTGTTTAAAATTACCGTTTTCTGTTTTCATGCCATAGTTTGGAATTTGCATTATAATAATGCTTGGATAATACTTGTCTTAACTTATTTTAATTCATCTTATTTTAATCTAATTTATATTATTACATGTCTTTGTTAAAATGGAAAGAATTAGCAGATAGCATGCGAAAATCGAGTGAGCTTGCTAAAGAATTCGAGAATAAAGTTATCCGAAAAAGGCTAGAAAAAGGAGCTAGTCGTGATTTGTACACAGAAGTATTTAAACCAGTAACTAGCGAAATAACAGAGCAAACAAGACGGCTAGCTGAACATTTGATTACCCTTCCGGAAATACGTCAACAATTGGCTCTTCTTCCCGAGGCAATACGTCCGCAATTACTTGCCCCGCCTGATCGCGGAGCTATAGCACCACCACCACCGCCGCCTGATCGCGGAGCTATAGCACCGCCACCGCCGCCGCCACCAACACTACCACCAACGCCACACGTTAAAAAACCAGCTGCCAAGAAAACCACAGATCCTACTAAACCAACGCCGGCTAGTCACCTAGAGGAACTAGAGCAGGCAATAAAGAAACCAAAATTAAGAAGTGCTTCAGACAGAGTGCTAAGGTCAAAAGCTGCCGAACCCGGGACAGACCTGTTTGCAGAAATAAAAAAAAAACGTGCGTCACTTAATCCTGAGGAAGAAAAAATAATGAAAGAGATAGAAGAAGATGAAGAATGGGAAGATGAGGAATCCAAACCGGTGTATGATATTGACATAGATGCTGGTATGAATAAAGAAGTACTTGATAAGTATAACTTGCCAATGCCATCTGAAATATCAGGTATTATGGAAGGAGAAGCTGTTTATAATATATATGTTGAAAAGGCTGGGAGGATGCGCAAGGAAATATCTCCCAAGATAAGAGGTCTAGAGACAAAAATAGACAACCTCAACGACCAACGACTCGGAGAGAGGCTCAAGAATACGACAAGTAGTGTGACCAAACATGAAATTACAAGATTAATAGTTAACACCGGGCTTCGCAAAAGAGTATTAGATCAACTTGCAAAAGAACATGATGACCTGACCTGACTGATGAAATGAATGCTCTGGGGTTTTACATAGAGAGGTTACCTGAGCGGATTCGAGCAGCTGAGGAAACTGCACGAAAAACTGGCAAAGGGATGCAACAAAAAAGAAATTCATACAAAGTCGACAAAGATGGCCACTACGGAGTGTTTCAAATTGATTTACCTAAGCTTGTTGGTCATCACAAATTTATTGCCAAACTGGGAGAAGCAGTACTAGGCCTAAACGTAGATGATGATTTTATAGACTGGATAACAAAGCGTTATAATAATAAAAAATCTTATTCAAAGCTGTCTCAGAATGCTTTTAAGGAACTAACAAAATTATCTGGTTTACCAATTCACAAAGGTTCTTCAAAGTTCAAGAAGATTTTAGGAGGTTGTATTTATGTTGAATATTACAATAGTCCTAATGATTTGGTTAGTGATCTAGAGTTAGTATGTGGAAGTATCGAATCAGGAAATAATAGCCCACGGCTGATAAATAAAGGTATTAGCATAATCGATGAATTGTTAAAAATAGGCAAAATATCACTCACAGAACATGAGCAATATTTTCTAAATATTTTAATTAAATTATTGTCTAACTGTAATTATACATGAAAACTAAAGAAGAATTAATTGATCATTTGACACGGCTTGTGGCTGCATACAGGCGTAGCTTTAAATTGTGCGGCATTATAAACACAACATTACAAACTGCTAGTGGGATAATCGGTTGTACTGCCGTATTGGCATTGGTTCCGGCAATTCCTGTTTTCGTGGCTGCAGTTGGTTCCTCCAGTAGTTGCTGTTTTTGCAAGCAAAACAAGAATAGCAGAAAGAAAGACTTTGTTAAAAACACATCATAGGAGTTTTAAACAACTTCTGTCATATTTCCAAACAACCACAGGACTAGAAAATGATGAAGATGTAATCAGGATTGTCTTTAATAAAATATTAGAGATTCAAAAGAATGACAACTTTACAGAACCTCTGGAAATGTATATGAAAAGGTTCAAGCTTAATGGACATTAAGCCAGAAGAGATGCTCCTGTGGAGCATCTGTTCAAGTTAAACGGTCATGGCATTCAGCCCTAATTCTTGTCTAACTTGTTTCCATATCCCATCGTACTTTTCTCTGGCTGATTTTGTTTTAATCGGTTTTGTTTCTTTTTCTATTTTTAATATTTTGAATATTTTCTGAAAAATGTATTCAAAATTGATTGATCTTTTTCGACCTTCTAGCTTATCCAAAATCTTTACAATTTTGTAAAACAAATCTTCAAATTTTTGCCTATTTGCAGAAGACAAATCATATACTACGTATAAGTATTAATCTAAATGGTACTTTCTGTGGTAAATAGTTTTCTTTCGTCTGTAATTGTAACCTGCAATAAGATTGTAACCGTTGTGAGTGCTGCAATTAAGGCAAACACGCTCGTTATCGAAAACTTCACACGTCTCATTACAATTCACACACGCGTAAGTACACTTGTAACACAGCTTGGCTCTGGTACAATATTTACAAAGCTTCTTTTTATTAATTGCGTTAAATAAGATGCAATCCAAGCACACCTCAAGAGGATCAATACTATCTAAAACTCTTTCACAATATTTGCAATTCATTATATTATAGTATAGCATTATATATTTAAATATAGGCTTAAAGAAACATTATCTTATGTAATTATATAAATGGAACGTGTAGAAAAGAAAATCAAAAACTTTAAGAAAGATCAAACGCAACATGCAAAAACTATTGATTTTGAAGATATGAATAAATATGACAAAGAGTAATAATTTTTTCAAACTTTCAAGATTTGACAGAAAGAATCATAACAATGGTAAAACAACTAAAACTGTCATGGAAAATAAAAAAAAGGAGATATAAACAAACTGCGTGCATTTGTAAAAAACTAATTTCAGAGGCAACCAGTTGCCAACCGATATTATACGAAGTTTCTTTTATTGCCAACTATGATAGTTTACTTAAGCAAGGAATTGAAATTATTATGTATGGTTGATTAAAATAATATAATCTATAGTATATGGGAAGTTATTCAGAAGAAGAAAGAAAACACTTTGATGAGGAAAGAAATATACTTTTTGGAGTAGCTGCTTTGAAAAGGCTCTCACAGATCAAACAAAAGAGGATATTGATGATCATAGAGAAAGTTGTATGAGACGCTTGGAAAAAAAACATTGCAGTTTTTAAAAAAGATTGGATGGCTGGACTTTTAAAAGAACCACATTTGGTGCAAAGTTCTGATATGTGGACGATTTATATACATATCAAAGATAGTAGATGATAATGAAATTATGGAAATCAAAGATTTTAGTACCATTTCTAAAAACTTTTTAATTTAATATAATCTTTAATATATGAGTATTTACAGTTATGCGGAAGAGGAAAGAAAGCACTTTGAAGAGGAACAATAGGTTTATGAGAAAGTAGCTGCTTACGAGCTGGCTCTTTTAACCAAGACAAATGAACTTATCAAAGAGTTTGAGACAGCTCACATGCAACGATTGTCAGATGATATTACAGCTTTTTAAAAAGATTCGGCAATAAAATCTGAGATTGAGTGCAATGATGCTGTAAAGCTTCTTACAGATCTAGCAGAAAAAGAAATAAAGATTTTTAATGAAACACAATTAAAAGTAATGTCTAAAAATGTTGAGTTGTTCAGAGATAATCTAATCAGCAATCTAGAAAAACCTCATGTAATTAATACTGATATCGGATGTTATGAAGACTTTGAAACGTTTGTCGAAAGTTTAAAAAAAATGATTGATGCAGAAATTTTTGACAAAGACGAGTTTATAAACTACTGCAAATACAGGATAAAAATAAAATCACTGGCAGCTGGAGGTGATCTTGAAACTGTTGATTTTGATAGATACTGCAAATATCATGTAAATATAAGTCAGATGATAGATAATAGAGTTCTTGAAGAAAAATGCTTTCGGAGATACTTAGACATTCTTCTGGATAATGAAATAGATGCTCTCTTGGATGAGGTTACTAACGAGGACACCGGTGAACATATTTATGAGGTTACTGATGAGGGTACCGGTGAGGAACCGATGAGGACACCGATGAGGACGCCGATGAGGATACCGATGAGGACACCGACGAGGGTGAAAATATTAAATAAAAGAATGTTATTTAATTAATTAATTAATTAATTAATTAATTAATTAATAGAGGCTTAAAGAAATAATCTCATGTAATATTATATAATGAGTATCCGAGAAATTGAAACATCCCCAAAACAGTATAGCAAGGTTTTTAAAGTAGATATTTATGGTAGTGATGATCCGATTGTTCAACTACAAAAATCACACACTCCTGCTGTAAAGTTTCTAAGAGCAGAACTAAAAAGAACAGGTGGATTTAAATTAAGCATTGATGTAAAACTTACTTTTAAAAAGAAAGTACCGTGTGATAGAGGAGGTTTTGATTGTGTATACAAAACAGCTTACTTTGCCTCAAAGGCTGTAATAATATTAAACAAAAATTAAATGTCAGAAGCATTAGACAAAGCACAGGAAGAAATTATAAATAGAATTGGAAATTGGATTCAGTTGGGAAGTGGTTGGGTAATTGAGACACTAGACGCGCACTATATAAATCGAATAAAGTATAAGCCTTTACGGGGTAGCTCTTATTTGGATTTACCAAAAGAACTTGCTAAAATTCTAGAAAAGGATTGATCAATATTAAAAATGAAAAAGATAACGAATGCTTTAGATGGTGCCATTTGGCTTATGAATTTCCTGTTGAAAAAGATCTTCAAAGAATAACAAAGTACAAAAAGCATATCGGAGATCTAAATTATAAAGGAATTACATTTCCTATTACTATCAAACAAATCCCAAAAATAGAAAAACAAAACAACATTAATTTTGTTTTAACATATTCGGGTATGAAGATAATCAAGTATACCCTTTGCGCATATCAAAATATAAAGCAGAAAAAACATGTGATATGCTTTTAATCACCGAAGAAGAAAAAAATCATTATGTGTGGATAAAAGATTTTAACAGGTTAATGTTTAATCAAACATTACATTCGAATAAAAAATGGTTTTGTAAAACATGCTTGCAGTGCTTTAAATAAGAAAGAGTTCTGGAAAAACATAAACCTGTTTGTCTTTCACGTAATGGTAAGCAAGCAGTAGAAATGCAAATGGTTCCGTTTGTTATATATGCTAATTTTGAAGCAGTAACCGAAAGTATTTCTTCAGTATCAAACAATCCTAAAAAATCACATACAGAAGAATATCAAAAACATACTGATTGTAGTTATGGGTATAAGGTTGTTTGTTGTTATGATGATCAATATTCAAAACCAGTTGTGACATACAGAGGACCAAATGCTGTTAACAAGTTTTTGAAAAAAATGATAGAAGAAGAAAAGTGGTGCAAGAAAACTATGAATGCAAACTTTAAAAAAGATCAAGTATTGTAACAGGAAGAAGAAGCTGAATTCCAAAAATCTAAATCATGTCATATTTGTGGTAATGGTTTTGCAACAACTCTCAAAAAAGGTAACGCGGGTTATACAGTAGCATACAAAAACTCCATCAGAAAAGTCAGGGACCATTGTCATATAACTGGAAAGTATAGGGGAATCGCTTATGACATATGTAATATTAATTTCAGGTTGACTAGAAAAATACCTGTTGTGTTTCATAACTTGAGAGGATATGACTCTCACTTCATGATGCAACACATCGGAACGTTTAAACAAAACATAAATGTTATACCAAATAACATGGAGAAGTACATGGCTTTTATGTTAGGACAAAGTTTAGTGTTTATTGACAGTTTTCAATTTATGTCTCAATCATTAGAAAATTTAGTAAAAAACATCCCTTCGTTTCAATACACCTCTCAGGAATACCCTGGCGACAAGCTAGAATTAATAAAACGAAAAGGCGTTTATCCTTATGATTATATGAACAGTTTTGAACGCTTCAAGGATACTAAGTTACCTGACAAAGATAGCTTTTATTCTCAATTAAATGATGAGCCTATTTCAGATGCAGATTATGATCATGCTAAAACAATATGGAAAACATTTGAGATTTAAAATATGGGAGAATATCATGATCTGTATCTTAAGACTGATGTGCTGCTACTGACAGATGTTTTTGAAAACTTTAGAAATCTTAAGACTGATGTGCTGCTACTGACAGATGTTTTTGAAAACTTTAGAAAAATGTGCATTGAGTATTACAAATTAGATCCTTGTCATTACTTCAGTAGTCCTGGTTTAGCTTGGGATGCATGCCTTAAGATGACTGGCATCCAACTTGATTTAATAACTGATATTGATCAATATCGCAAACAGATATTCACAGGCTAACAATAAATAAATGAAAACCTATGACAAGAAAAAAGAAAGCAAGTACATAATATATCTCGATGCTAATAACTTGTACGGGTGGGCTATATGCCAACCGTTACCTACTGGCAACTTAAAGTGGGTTAATAAGTTTGAAAAAGGAAAATCAAATTACATTGTTGAGTGTGATATCGAGTATCCTGGGAAACTGCATGACACGCATAATGATTATCCTCTCGCCCCGGAAAGTTTAAATATCAAAGATGAGTGGTTGTCAGACTATTGTAAATTTTTAAAAAAAAGTTTAATTTAGGACATTGTAATGTTAATAAACTTGTTACGACGTTGAAAAATAAAGAAAAGTATGTCGTGCATTTTAGAAACTTAGAATTGTATAAAAAGCTCGGATTGAAAGTAACAAAAATACACCGAATACTGCATTTCGACGAATCAACGTGGTTGAAAACATACATAGACTTTAATACTGCCAAGAGAACAGCTGGTAAAAATGCTTTCGAAAAGGATTTCTTCAAACTGATGAACAATTCAGTTTTTGGTAAAACTATGGAAAATTTGAGAAAAAGAATTAATGTTAAATTGACTCACGATGAGGAGGTCCTTTTAAAATATGCAGCAAGACCTTCATTTATTTCTTGTAAAATGTTTAATGAAAATGTATTTGCTATAAATAGAATAAAAGAACAATTAGTTTTAAATCGTCCTTGTTATGTTGGCATGTGTATTTTAGACTTGTCAAAATATTTGATGTACGATTTTCATTACAACTATATCAAAAACAAATATGATAGAAAAGCTAAGTTATTATTTACTGATACCGATTCCTTGTGTTATGAAATAAAAACAAAAGATGTGTATGCGGACTTTTACAAGAATAAAGAACTGTTTGATAATTGTGATTATGATCCGAAAAGTCAGTTTCATTTTAATGATAATAAAAAGGTTATTGGCAAGATGAAAGATGAAACGTGCAGTATGCCTATTGTTGAATTTGTTGGGTTGCGAATTAAACTATATTCGTATATTCTAGATAATGAGGTTAGTGCAAAGAAATGCAAGGGCGTTAAAAAGTGTGTTGTTAAAAAACAGATAGCACATGACGATTACAAAAAGATTTTGTTTACGGCAACAGAAGCTCACCATGAGATGAAAGTTATTAGATCACAAAAGCATAACATAAGCAGCTATGCAATCAATAAAAAAGGTTTATCAGCTTATGATGATAAACGGTACATACTAGATAACGGACAAGATACGTTAGCATACAGTTAATTGTAATAGTTGAGTAGCATTCAAGGATTTAAAAATAATTATATATACTATTATATAATGGAACAAGAAAGATTAGAAAAGGTTTGCAGAAAACTTAATCATTTAAAAGATAAATATAGAAGAGAACTGATGAGAGGTAAGCAACTCAAGTAGAATATGAAGTAGTTCATGATGATTTCATGGACGCCAAAAAGAGCAAAGTCAATAAGCGAAAATGATTGCTGGTTGAAATGGATAATTATGAACGTAAGCTGGATAGTAACAGAGAAGAGCTTCTTGAACTGAAATACAAAATAGCAAAGTGTAGAAAAATAAAATACTCCATGGTAAAAAATGATATGCAGAGCGATGATGAAGACTACTGCCCGGTTCCGTCTGACTTTGCTTAATGAGTTGCAAATGTTATGCTAATGAGTTGCAAATGTTATGTTATTAAAATGACAAACCGGATTGATTAGTAGTATAGATAGTGAGGGTATCAGCGAAGTTTTCCCTGAGCGGGGTGCTTGAGAAAACTAATGAAATATGTTGGTGTTGATTTAGGCGTGACTTACATTTAGATCTTGGTGATATAAATGAGAGTGACGCCTGAGTCCCCTCTGGCATATTTCACTAGTTCTTCTCATTCCCCGCGATGGGGAAACTGCGCTGGTACCCTCACTATCTATACTACTTATATTGGGATTGCTTTTTGATGCTGCATTTCGAGGAGCACATGCCTTGTTGTTGTTGTTGTTGTTGTTGTTGTTGTTGCTGCTGCTGCTGCTGTTGTTGTTGTTGTTGTTGTTGTTGTTGTTGTTGTTGTTGTTGTTGTTGTTGTTGTTGTTGTTGTTGTTGTTGTTGTTGTTGTTGTTGTTGTTGTTGTTGTTGTTGTTGTTGTTGTTGCTGTTGCTGTTGCTGTTGCTGTTGCTGTTGTTGTTGTTGTTGTTGTTGTTTGTCGAACTTGTAAAGTTCGATACGCGATGGTACGATGGCCCTAACGGAACACCGTAAATATGTTATCTAATATGTTGGTGCGGAATCTAAATTAGTGTTGCTCTTGCACGCCGTTATCATATGGGGAAGTCGTACACTAAGTTTGATTGAATCCTGTTCAGCAGTTTAGGAGAAGATATGGTAACGGACGGACGGAGGGATAGACGGACGGAAGGACGGACGGATGGACAGAAGAGACGGACAATCGGGGGCAATGTTAATATAGATCTACCCTGTTTTATTCAAAAGGTGGGTATAATAATTGCGCGTTGTGTGTATAAAATCAGCTTCTTCGTTATTTACTTCCGGCGCAGTAACTCCATTGTTACCAGTTCGACAGAATACGACACTGCAACTAGTCGTCTGCTTAGATTGTCGTTTTTTGGAAGACCACGTGTTCCTGTCTCCTAGAAATCATGTGCTCCAGTACCAGCAGTGTGCTTTGGTTCCCGCCATAGAACTTGCGAATGAGTTAGGTGTTTAAGTTACCGTATATCACTGGACGCGTAGTTTGATAAATAAGAAGAACATATTACAGCAATGTAGAATGATGTGTTTAGCTTAAAGTCCGAACTATGCCCGTGGAATTAGTTTATCAATATTTTAACGGTAAAAAGGTGTTTGTCTTCCAAAATGTCATGACGCCATGAATATCTTTTAAAATAAATGACTGTAAACAACACATTTATTGTAAACAACACATTTATTGTTTTATAAGTTATTCAAAATAAGGAAGCACATCCAAACAAAACAAAATAAAAATTTCTTTAATTTCTTAACCTTTCGCCGCCAAATTTCAAATGTCGTCTCCTAAAATTTAAATTTAAACCTTCCGGCTATATTTTACATAATGTGCATGCTGATCTGGGCCTACATTGACCGTAAAAGCAATGTTTTTGACCGTGGCAGCGAAAGGGTTAAGAGACACACGGCAATCTTTCACATTTTTGCATATCACTATTAAGAAAACGTCCATAAAATGATATCATCAAAGGGTATTCTTTTGTAAAATAATTTGATAAAAAAAATCTTTAAGTAGCGGTGTCCTCGTTCCGTTAGTTTGGTGAAGATATCGCAAGAACAGTCACATTAGTTTCTAAAAATATTGGTTAAAGTGTCCCCTATATTTAAATTAAACATAAATCAGCCCCGTGATGGAGGAACACGTAACTCCAGGGCCATTGTAGATTAAAGCTCAGCACTATATGCAACATGTCATGACTGTAGCCAGGGAGTAAGTATACAGGGAGGAGAAAAGATGGAGAAACGGGTTCATAAACGCTCTAGTTTATCGATTTATGTTGTCGCGCTAGAACGCCGCCATATACTATTTTATCGATACAGGTAAATAGATCGTAAGCGCGTTACATTTGAAAAATTTCAGCCAACATCTCAAATTAGGCAGTTTTTACCAGTAGGGTTCAAATCACTCGCTGTTGTTTAAGCCCCTCCTGTCAATAATGCCCCGACGAAGCTCCAGCTGTCAATTATGCCCCTAAATGGCGTTTCACAACAAAAGGGACGCAACACGTATATACTGCGATTTTATTGTGAAAACGCCATTTATAACAGATTAAGGGAGGAAGTTTTGTATTGTAATCGTTTAGTTGAAGCACACGTCGATATTGAAAAAAACACATGATATGGTGTTAGAGTTATAAAATAGATTAAATGTATATGTTTCTTATATTTTGCCACTATCTACACGCACTTTCATTTATTATGTGCAATTCTGTTGACGAATAACCGATTACCACGTGTATAGCTCTCCCTGCACACGGACCTATGACTTTACACACACCTCCTTCTGAGGATGGCATACTTTCATAGTAGGCTTACCAGAGGAAATCGAACCTGTGACGTCTGGGACGAGAGGCAAGTATGACCAAGTATGCTAACCACTCATCCACCACAACAATATGACTGGAAGAAATTGTTATTTTCAATAGACAGGTTGAAGGAAATAAACATAAAAAAGACAACAAAAAAAAGAAAAGCAAATCAGAAAAAAACTTTTTTCGTTATATTATATTTCTGTATAGAATAGGCATATATACAAACATCAAAACATATTTAAAAAAAAATAAAAACCGTACACCAAAAACAATCCTACCCAAAATTCCTACCCCATAGTGATTTCTTAAAAGGGGTATGATTGCTTTTGACTATGGTCTCTTACATGGTGTATGCTTGCTTTTGACTATGGTCTCTTACACGGCGTCGAATTGTTTTTCACTATGGTCTCTTACATGGGGTAGGATTGTTTCTGGTGTACAGTTTTTCATTTATTGATATGCTCTGATGTTGTGCTCTGCTGTTGTACATGTCTACTACAGTCTCTTACATAGGGTAGGAATTTTGGTGTACAGTTTTGCAATTATTTGATATGTTTTGATATTTGTATACAAGTCTAGACAAAAACAAACAATCAGATTTTTTTGATTTTTTTAACATCTTTTTGTTTTTAAAGATTTTTTAGGTCCAAACGCGTTCCTTCAACCTTTGTTTCAATACCGTTCTTCTAGTTACAATTGATTGCAAATCGGGTCCTGATATGGTCTGGGATGTCGTGTTCTATGGTGGATATATATATCGGCATGGAATGTCTTCGATTCCTAGCACACATTCTCTAATTCACAAAAAGCGGAGTATACATCTGTCATGATGCTATGCATAACGTTCACGCAATAACTTTCACGCACAGTGCGGTAACCAGACATAAACTGACACCGATGCAAAGAAATATATTGGGTGAGAAGTGGGTCGTGGGTCGGGGAGGGCAAGGGCGGATCCGGGGGTATGGGTGCACCAGGCTAAAATCTGAAAAGTAATAATTATATGCATATAGTAAGCTTTTGTTGGTTGGGGTGTACAGGTGGTAGTGGGATGGGTCCAGTGCGGGCACCGGGAGCACCCCTACCTAAAATCTGAAACGTATGTACTTTGATTGTTCTTTGGTTGTTAGTTAGGCAGTGGGGTGTGGGCATGGGCGGACCCAGTTTGCATAAGTCCATAAAATAAAGTCTTCTTACTTTAGAAAAAATCTGGGAGCATGCACCCTCCTCAGGGGCGGATAAAGGATTTGACATTGGGGGTGGAGCGCAAGTTAAAAAAAACAAGTTATAACCAAAACACACGCACTCACGCAAGCACTCAAGTTAAGGGGTGATGCGCAACTTTAAAAAACACTATTTACAGCCAATCCACAACCACTGCCTCCTCCCCCAAAAAAACACAAACAACACTCAACAGCAACAACAAAAAAAGCACAAAGCACAAAACTACAACTATTTTTGTCACATAATGCGTACAAGTCACATATTCCATATTAAGTTTTGACGCATTATATGAATAATCACATTCGCCTCCTATTTAAAAAATAATTAGGAAGTAGTAACGGCTTAGGAAATAAACAGTAGACGAATGTGAGAATACATACAGGGGAGAAGCCATATAAATCAAATATATTAAGCCATTCTGTTATATTTCGTTAAATGATACTGATAGCAAGTGATAATGTCTAGGTGATGTGAGAGATATCCTGATAAGAGAAATACGATGACTCTGTCATCTGTTAACTTCATTTTGTTCCCCGTGAGGTTGCGGGTAGACCCCCCACCCCCTCCCCCGCCAGCACCACCCCCACACACATTCA
>JAWPHD010013246.1:0-69712 GCA_037043455.1 Cyrtodaria siliqua
CACATGGTGTTACTTAACTATAATGTCCTCGATACTGAGGTTCGGCACATGGTATTACTTAACTATAATGTCCTCGATACTGAGGTGCAGAACATGGTGTACTTAACTATAATGTCCCCGACACTGAGGTCCGGCACATGGTGTTACTTAATTATACTGTCCTCGATACTGAGGTGCAGAAAATGGTGTTACTTAACTATAATGTCCTCGATACTGAGGTCCGGCACATAGTGTTACTTCGTAACCAGTACAGTACAGGTTCTCCCCAGAAATAGTTGGTGGTCTGACTCCACCACAAAAAATCGACCGTCATATATAACCTTACATGTGTTGAAAAGACGTAAAACACCCTACAAACACAATCTCCCCAGGAACAATGGGGTGGTCTGCCTCTACCACATATTTTCCTCAATTATAATAAAAGCAGGTGTAACAGTCGAACAGTAAATGCAGCAAAAAAAAGCACGCAATCAAAACCAACACCAATTAACCCTTAACCCGCTATGCACGACTTTAATATCCTTTGAGTCCATTGTAAACCCAGATCAGACTGCGAGTAACTCTTTGTCACATAAATGGTATGGTCTTAATTCAAAGAAAGAACAGTCCATTATATATATTTAGGGGGTTAAATACAAGTATGCGACACCAATACATAAACGTATTGACATAAGCGGTGACAAAATGAAGCGGTTAGTACTTATTCTACCAGTTCGTATACATTCCAGCTCAGCCAATCCACTGGATATACAACACAAAGAAAATAGACGAGCTCCTAGCTGACACCGACGATGTTGGATTCCGGGAACTTTCTGAAAATCCGTTTTATCGTCTTCCGGTTTGGAGTCAGAGTTGTTATGGCGACCAGTCATTTGTAATTTTAAAATCATTGGTCGAAAAACGTGGTAAGTACATGTTTAATAATAATTGAAAATTTTTAAAGGGTAATTTTGCTCGTTTTTTTGAACGATAAGAAAGTGTGTGTTGAACACATGACTTCTGCTGCAGCATCCTCTGCATTAGTTCACGTGTTGTTGTTTTTTAAATTGGGGTTAATTGATATGTTGTTCTTGTCATTGAACACCAGGGATCAAATTAAATGTTTTTAGCCAATTGCTCAAAAAAGCATCTATTTGCTATTTTAATCAAGGTACTTGCATTAATAATTTAAAACCTCATGACTGATTTTAACAGTATTGCTATATATATATAATAATGTCATTTTCACACTTAGCTAGATGCAGAAATGTAATAATGTATAATTATATTTACTTATATCCACCTATTTAACTAAGTTAGATACATATGTTCAGTGAATAAATGCAGACTGAGACCTAGTGGGTTTCTTTTATTACTTGAAACAAATAGCAAGTGCTAATATTGTCTACTTGCAATCTGCAAAAATCTATTTGCATTAATAAGTGTTAAATTTGAACACTGAACACACACATTTAGTTTTGCTCATGGGTCATTTATGATACGGCTAATATGGGATGGCCTTAATCCCAACTGGACGATCACCAGGCCAAACATCAGTGTCACCGTGAACTTTAACGTAACAGTAACATTTGTTTCGGCATAATATTTCAATTTTAAATGGAGACTGTGTTCATGCGGTAGCGGATCTAGCAGGAAGTCATTTTTGGCGATTGTCAATCTTTTTTTTCTCCAAAGACTAACCAATCTCAAATCCTGGATTCGCGCATTTCTTTTTTGGATTGTTCGGATGCCTCACAGTGACCCTTAACTTTAAATTGAAAACTTGTTTTGGCTGATCTTAACCATGGAAAGGGAATCCCTTTGAAGCAAAAAACACAAAAAAAAACAAAAAAAAACAGAAAAGTAGCTCGGTTTTGTTGAGTTTTCATGATATGTAGTAGAAGGTGCAACATATACTGAAAGGAAAAAGAAATGCGACACGGGAATTTCCGCTTTATATTATATTCTGCTGTTAATCGAATGGTACGTGGCTACGTAAGATATTTCCTTTCGGAAAAAAAGACTAAAACAACGCGTAACACAGCAAATAGTATTTCTGCAAAGTTTCATTATTGACAGAGTACGCGTTTGACGCAAACTTAAGATGCAACATTTTGCAAACTTTATGTTAAATACAGTACTTAACTGACTCAATTGTTCAAAGAGGAACTTCAACATTTATGAATTTCTTGTTACTGTGATTAAAACGTCTACAACATCACAGTTGTGTCCTTTCTCTAACTAACGGCAACCTTTTTTTTTACAAAACATCTTGGGATTTCCTTCGAATATATATGGAATTAAGTGTGCAGTATATACCATATATAGCGGAAATTTCAGTGTCGCGTTTATTTTTCCTTTCAGTATATTTCACGCCCCCTACAGTTTATATGACCTATATACATGAAACTTTGTATGATCTATTTGGGATTTTTACTATGCTTAACTGATTTTAAAAGGTTAATGCGTCAAAGCGAAGGATCACAATGAAACATTTTAAGTATGTATGCTAAATTTGGGGTTTGTCAGAATTACACCCTGTCCCGTATACTAATGCCAATATATGCCATTTCAGGACTGGATCTTGAACACATGAGACGATCCACGTATGAATGGTTTGGACCCAACTCCTCGTACGAAAACACCACCAATTCAGTTTACAAAATAAAAACGGGTAAATATTTATATTGAACTATACCCATATCGTAGCGTAATGGATGGTCTCATTTTAAGAGACACACGGCAATCTTGATTATTTAAAAACTCACGTCGTCCCGTTAGATTCTCTACATAACTTGCATTTGTTCAATCATTAATATTAATTGTAATTAACTATGGTTTATATTCACAACTGATCCACACACATACAACTCTGACTTGTCCTTTCCACCACATGCTAATCCATGTACAGTATTTGTACTGTTTACACTACTCAACTTTTATAATCGGTCACGCAGGTTTTGTGAAAATAACACGAATACTAAAAACTGGAAATCACCGAAACACATAACCAATACCGCAAGTGATGTTTGTTAAAATGTCAAATGAAAATATGAATTATAATTTTTTTTATAATTCTTTGAAAAGTGACCGATTATAAAAGTTGAGTAGTGTAACCATATTGACATATCGAGGATTTTGTACAGAAAAAAAATATTTTCAAGAACTTCTATAAGACTTCTTATATAAGACCCTGATATTGTCCTAGACTATTTGATTAATTTTGCGGTGGTTTTAATAACTTGATTAATCCAAGAAAATCAGACCTCCAGTACACAACCTTGAGAGAGAGAGAGAGAGAGAGAGAGATTTAAACAATGTTGTCACGTATGGGTTTCTATCCCTGACCCTCTGTATCAGTAGATGCACATCATCGCGGTTTGGTTTATAGCTGCTATATTGTACGATCTTCAGTCTGCATCTGGGCGCCGTTTTATGAAACAACTGACGATCATTTTGATCGTCAATCAATTTCTTAAATGCTTCACTATTAATTACACTTTTCAAGCAAACGTGATTTCATTTGATTTCGTTTTTATACATGTGATATTTCTGCACTACGTGCACACATAGTTGTCTACATTGAATGCTTAGGTGAAAAAAATGAACGATTTTAAAATATGAAACTTGTAGTAAGATGTTTAATAAAACGGGGCCCCGCATCATAAGATACTGACATTGAAACAATGGTAAATACCGAACTGGTATAAGAATTGCCTGACTCGAATATGCCTAAACCGTAAACACGTTTGATTGTGTCTATAACTCAAGTTATCCTAGGCCACACTCATTTTCATACAATCTTTATTAAACTTGTTAAAACTTTTATCAAACTAGAGTTTGATAACTCTACTATCTTATTATTTTGCAACGCACTCCATGTTTAGTGTTGCTTGGCCCATCTTTGCCACTATGCTTTCCTCTTTGATTGCGCGATGACCGGGACGTCTACTTAACTCCACAAAAGGCCGTCGCGTTTGAATTGAATTGAATTGAATGTTGTTTAACGGTTCATCAACACAGTATAGGTTATTTAGAGCCACCCTAGAGAGAGGGGAAGGATACATAGGAATCCGGGAACCTACCCTACTCTTATTATCGAATAGATTCCTATGGTTCTTTAACTTGCTCGGAGGCTAGACCGATACACGGGACCGCCCAGTTTACGTCCCCATCCGACGGACGGGGCTAAGGGAAAGTGTCTTGCCCAAGAACTGGTCGCGTTTGATGTTTGTCTTAAATTTTGTCTTGTCGTACCCTTAACGGATTGTTCTCTTGTTGCTCTGGCTTCTGCCATGTCACCGAGTACTTGCTTTGTGGCTGTAGCAACGCTAAATGTAAAAACGTCGCTAAATGTAAAACAAATTGTCGCTAAACGTATAAAGGGTGGCTGAATGTAAATGCAAACGTCTTTAAATGTAAAAACGTGAGCTTTTGAAGACTTTTGCATTTACATTTAGCCACCCTATTTACGTTTAACGACAAACGATTTTACATTGAGCGACGCTTTTTTACATTTAGCGACGTTTTTACATTTAGCTTTGCTACAGTGGCTTTCAAGGCTTTTTGTTTTTTTTACATTATATATGCATGATCAGTTATATGTTATACTTACATGGCCTATTAATGCTGCCTTGTTTGTTAGAGAATATAACCTGGCGGGGTATCTTTATTTACACTGTCCCGTTTTATTGGAATGGCAATAGGGTAAGAATGAGGTTTGGTGCACCTTAGAACCTTATTTAAACCCCGAGCGGCCTTTTTGCCACTGACCGTTCCAATGCGGTAGCCCTAGTGAGGTTTTTGATGTCATAGTTTGTCTTTTATTCATCTTTGTAGCTGTTGTTTGTTTCTGTGCGTGTTTGTGATTGACTGTCGTCCTTGAATGCTACATTTCCTGTTCGACTTTTATATCTACTTTTAACCGATATGTTATGCATATAGATATAAAATCGAACAGGAAAAGCAACATTCAAGGACGAGTCAACCATAAACACGCACAGAAACAAAGAACACATTTAAAGATGAATAAAAAGCCAAATAAGACATCACAAACACAAAGGGGTTGACAATATGGCTACCGCCTTGGAACGGTCAGTGGCAAAACAGCCGCTGGGGGTTTAAATCAGGTTCTAGGGTGCACCAAACCTCACACTTACCGTACTGTCAACCCAGTATAACGGGACAGTGTAAATACAGAAATCCCCGCCATGAAGTATTCTCTAACCAACAAGGCAGCATTAATAGGCAATATAAGTAAAACATAAAGATGCTCGTGTATATATAAATACAAAAAAAAGACATTAGCCTAGAAAGCCACAGAGAAGGTACTCAATGACTTGGCAGAAGCCGGAGCAGCATCAAGAGAATAAACTATTGAGGGCACGACAAGACAAGACTGCAGACAAACATCAAACGTCACCGTCCTTTTGGGCTTTAGGTAAATTCAAATATGCCGATATTCGTTACAGGTATAAGTAGATACATAGTCGAACAGGAAATGCATTCCTCACAGAAAGCATTCAACCTAAAACAAACAAAAAATAGAAGGATATCTTAAGTATCCATCTAGGAATTCTCATTGGTTTGTGTATGTCACGCTTGATTAGAGTTGAACGGAACTATAATGAGTGTAAATCGTCTGCTCTGATTGCATGAATATATTTTAGAGCTTTCAAAGCGATACGTTTCTTCGAAAATAAATTATAACACTTATACAACTGGGTACATAGGATTTTGTTAAGTGCTTCGAATTAGTGCAGTTGTTGATGTTCCAAATTCAAAAATAGGCCAACTAAATTATTTTGACATCATGTTTTCTAGCATTACCGCTACAAATGGTTTTGTAAAATATTTTTTCGAATATTTAATGCTAACGTGGAGTACGTGGTCCAGTGGTAGAGCTTTGGGCTCCAGATCGAAAGATTTCGCATTGACCATGTTGTTTATCCTTGAGCAAGATAATTAACCCACATTGCTTAGTACTGGTCTTCCCAGGAAGCCATCGAGAGTGATTTATATAAGTTGCAAGAACTGGTTTCACAATCCATGTAAAAGAAATATGTCTAAAACTAAAACTAACGCTGAATTACAGTTACTTGGATTTCAAACGATATTCGATTAAAAGGGAGGTAATTTAGGATTATCCATGTTTCGTTTTATTATAGACGAAACATCTGCAATAAATGGTTCAACCTTTTTTGTTTATATTATTTCCTACCAGAAGTTTATATCTTTAAGTGGATTTTGATTCATGTTATGTGTTTTATCAGCACAATTCATTTTTTCATATAAAGGGAGGGTAACTCTCAAAAGATGTAGCAATTTCAGCAAAATATAACTATTTTACAAACTATTGCTCAAAACAAACTACACTCAAGTGATATGAAAACGCAACACGGGAATTTCCGCTATATATTGTATTGTATATACTGTACACCTAATTGCACATAATATTCCAAAGAAATCCCAAGATGTTTTTTAAAAAGAAAGTTGCAGTTATCTAGAGAAAGGACACAACTGTGATATTGTAGACGTTTTAATCACACTACACTTTGTAACAAGAACTTCATAAATGTTGAAGTAGCTCTTTGAAAAATTGAGCTAGTTCAGTACTGTATTTAACGTAAATAGTTTGCAAAATGTTGCATCCTAAGTTTGCTCACATGATTGAGCCAAACGCGTACTCTGTGAATAATGAAACATTGAAGGAATACTATTTGCTGTATTGTTTGTTGTTTTAGTATTTTTTCCAAAAGGAAAGGTCTTACGTAGCCATGTACCATTCGATTAAAAGCAGTATATTGTACATACAATATATAGCGGAAATTCCCGTGTTGCGTTTTCATTTCACTTGAGTGTACTTATCACACAACTATTCTAAAATATATTTAAAATTAGTTAAGATGCAAAGGTGAGCAATTTGGAATTGTGTGCAATGTAGAAGCAAAGTATGGGACAAAGTGTTGACAATACGAGTACCAAATGGAACAGTCAGTGGCAAAAAGGCCGCTGAGGTTTAAACCAGGTTCTAAGGTGCACCTCAATCACCCAGTTGTCATCACAATGTTGGTTTTGTCTGTGACGAACGTTTTAATCAGATTATTTATGCATTCACCGTAGTCGAATGTGCCGAAGTCGGTTAAGTTTCGCGTCTCACGATTCAATCAGACTATTTTTTCATACATCCTTCACAAACTTGCAATAATCATTTTTATTGGTATATTTTAGATGCAAAGAACGCCACCAAATACCCTATAGATGGCAACTGGAGACATTTTAGTATTAAAGACTTCATACGAAATATGGACGCTGGTAAAGAGGACACAGGTATGGTAATTAAAACTTTTATGTAAAAACGTTTTATTTACATTGTTTGGAAAAACATAATAAGATGGCTTTGATGATGTAAATGACGGAATAAATTGGAAACAATATGAAAACAAGTGATGTAGTGGGTGAAAGCGATTATGACACTATGCTTGATACAGACAGTTAATTATGTCAGATTATTTTTAGCAGTTTTATCGCACTTAAAGGATAACGTGAACAAAGAGTATCGTCATATAATGCCACTGCCTTTTACGATCCTCAAATGTTAAAAATGTCCATAAAAAAGAAATTGGTATATTATAACAGCGTTCTGTGCTCAGCTGTTCGCCAGATAAAGTTGTTAATACAGTAAGATGACCATTGCCCGCACAGGTTCGAAAACGTTATACAATAAGTATTTTATCTGTACGTCGATAATGAAAAAAAAAGTTACCTACCAGGTTCGCAGACGGACGAGCAGATTGATTGTACACTCCGTATCGTAACAGTGGTGGCTCTGTACGCCGGATGTCCGGATATGTTAGATAAGGCGGAGGACGTCATCCGAGTCACACAAAACTCAGATACAGCTGTAGCCGTCGGACTTGCTGCAGCAAGGTATATTATTCTGCGTCTTCTTCCACTTCTTCGTATTGGTAAGGAATAATAAACGACCAGCATGAATCACGTTGAATATAATTAGCGCTTCATATATACAGTAAGAATAGATGGAATAATGAATACATTCACCCTAATTACATATATAATGATATTATACGTGCTGATCATATATGAGGAAAGCTGAAAACTATATGGCCACTCTAGAAACGGTACATATATATATATATGGGGAGAAATATTTGTGAACTACCAAGGACAGACAACCTTCGGACGAACTACGGCAGGGCGCCTAGCTATGACGAGATACACAGAAATCAAACGTATATATTCACTCCTTAAAAAAGGTAGTTGCAACACACGTTGATAAACTGTATCTCTACATCATAACACACTCGTCTGAAGGCACAATTAACATATAGACGCATACATACATACAATTATAGCTCATATGAGTGGGCCACATTTAAGCGTTCAACCACACACAGCTATATTGAGACAGTGACAATGAAAGGTGCCGGATCTGGGGATACTGTGAATTCAGGTATATATAATAAAGGGAGAGAATTTGAACTCACTACGGCAACTTTCGAAACATATATATATATATATATATATATATATATATGTCATTAAGCAAGTGCAAATATATCTTTGAATATGTGTTTCAGATTACTAGAATACTATATTTTGAATGGTCAAAATGATGACGCACTAGATCACGTGATCGGGGAATTGTCCAATACGGACAGAAATAATCCACAAGATCTGGACAAAGCTTTGGCGGGGTTTCAGCGTGAGGTTTCCAAACAAAAGGACCGACCTCATATCGAAACTGCTCGCTCTATACGAATAGATTGAGGTTTGTTTAAATATTACTTATACGAACGATTGTATGACAGTGAACAAAGAAAGTTTGTTGTGAGGGTGAGTTGAGGGGTGGGGTGTGCTTGGATAGTTGATAAAGAGAAGATTGAAGGTATGAAAGCACCAATTATTTTCCCCATAGGAACCAATGTTAAAGTGTCACATATTAATGATTTGCTGCAAATTCAACTCAAGTATGGATAATGCAGCAGTGCATATAGAAAACTATTTTTCCACTTGAAAAATCACCAGAAAACGTGGGGTCACAAGACATGTAAGAACGTTCTTGTTTGTTTACTAAACAGGTCAAGGGTACAGCTGTTTTTATTGATCGACTGTTTTCATTGCTCACAAAGTGTAAGCATAGAGTCGAAATTTCGAAAATGTTCATCAGTGATCCAGTAAAACCTATTAATACGCTTCTTATACATATAACCACAAAATCGAATAGAAATGGGCAGTTTTCCCCTACTTATAATGCCCATTTCCATCGAAAAAGGAGGGATTACTTTTTATTATGGGAACTACATTCGACTTCACCTCGGAGGTTTACATGTAATTGGTGGTGGTAAACCTGAACACATCAATTCATGCATTGTATGCTGTCAATTCTATCATTGGCACATTTAAACTTTATGAGGGTTATGTTTTTTTATTTCAATTGACCTTTCTTTTACTATCATGACATGCCGAGTATGATTTTTGTTTAAAACAGGAATAGCATAGCCATTTGTGAAACATTACTGACCCAAACCAAATAGAGCAACAACGTTTAAGTGCAAAACTCAGAATTCACTGAATTCAAAATTCAGTTGCTTGGCAAAGAAGCACATTCGGTGTCTATTTGGTATGTCATTAAACATTTCAAATTCCTGCCATTATACTTGATCTTGAAGGTTCGCGCGTTCGCGACATTGCACAACTGAAAATGCCACATTTTCATAGCGTCGGTTAGGAAAACGCTTTGTCGAACTTCAATTTAAGTATGTGTTTTTGTCATTTCAGTAATACCGGGAGCTTTTCAGTCGGCTGTACACGGCGTTATCTCTGGTAGCGACTACTCGAGTGGAGTGCAGGCAACCTTCCGTGCCGGGGGTTGCAACGCTTCACGTGGTGGCTATGTCGGAGCATGCCTTGCTGCGCAGGTAAGCATGATGAGACATGTTCATCTGCATTTTGTTTGTATTGACCAGTTGCCGGAACGTTGCACGAAATAATCAATGCACAATACTTACTGAAATATACAGCGATACTGTTAAAACTGCCTTTGCTGCAACCCTTTAATACTGCTGTTTGAAATGTTTTGTATAAATAATGGGGTTGGCCTAGTTGCCTTTCTCCAAAATGTCCATAGTTGCTGTAGACTATACTGAATTTGAGTCTTTCACTTCGGAATGCATCACTACTCACTGTCAGCTGGTAAGATTTAGACTAAAAAACACTCAGCCATATCCAAACTAGTCTGAGATCACGGCCATGATCCATTTTTGTCACATGGAACTTATAACAGGAAAGCATCTGCAAGCACAGTTTAACATATAAACACGAACCAATAAAAGTTCTATATTTAAGTCCAATAATTTTGCTACAGTCACAAGCAAGGGTAGCCTACAGTCGTGTGGTGTAATCTGCAGATCACGTTGTATTAAAGGCGTCAATACAGACAGACTCAAACACTCATCCACACTGACTCTTTTCATTATTTACCTTTTGTTTCAGTTCGGTCTGTCAAGTATCCCGGATGTCTGGAAGGCGTATATACAGACATGCTCAAACACTCATCCACACCGACTCTTCTCATTATTTACCTTCTGTTTCAGTTCGGTCTGTCAAGTATCCCGGATGTCTGGAAGCAGAAGACTCTTCGCTACACAGAAATATTAGATCTGGCAGAACAGTTGGTTGACATAAAGTCATTGTAAAAACATTATAAACAAGAGCTCGATTCAAATCTATAAACAACGTGCAGTAGAACAATGAAGTCAAAGTAACATGCAGTGAACACAGACGTGCTAACACCAGATCTCAACTTAGCACGAGTTTTGTAAACATAAAATGTTCGCAATAGCACTAGATGGTCGTATAACTAATCGACACACATAAAGCCACTATAATAGGTTAACCACCAGAGTAATTTGATAAAAGTAGCATTATCATGCACTGTCCTTTATATTGACTTTGTTAGTTTAGATTTCAATGTTCGAATTCCGCTGGAAGCTCGACTTGTAATTGTACCCAGGAAAAGTGGGTGGTCTGCCTCCACCAAAAAAATTCGACCGTCATATATAACCTTACATGTGTTGAAAATGACGTAAAACACCAGACAAACAGACAAACAAAATCAACTGTATGGGGTATCAAACTGCGTAGAACTGGGTCCATTGAATACCTAACGTTAGCAGTTACACTATACATGTATATATATAAATATAAATATATCAGTCTTTTGAAAAAACTTTAGTGATGTAATGGCATTTGTCAAGACTTTATGACAAGACAGATCTACTGAACTCCAAATTAACATCAACTCAATTTAATTGATTTTGAAGTGACGTTCAATTCAATTGAAAGAGAGGTCTAATTCAATTGAAAGAGAGGTCTAATTCAATTGAAAGAGAGGTCTAATTCAATTGAAAGAGAGGTCTAATTCAGTTGAAGAGAGGTCTAATTCAATTGAAAGAGAGGTCTAATTCAATTGAAGAGAGGTCTAATTCAATTAAAAGAGAGGTCTAATTCAATTGAAAGAGAGGTCTAATTCAAAGAAGAGAGGTCTTATCTTATTCAATTGAAGAGAGGTTCAATTATTTGAGTTTATGTTAACTTGGCGTTCCATACGATTCATGATGACTTTCTACCACTGCGTGATATGTAAAACTTTTGTCGTGCTATGTGTTCATTGCCTATATTGGTATATATATTTATACAAACTTAGTCAAGGTAATATGAAGATATTGTCAGAAAACGAGTTATTGATTGACAGCATCTGATGTCTGGTCGACCTTGCTTGGTTTGTTCAATACATACAGCAATATAACATGTATATGTCACATGGCAACATCTGTTTTATGATCGACATTGCATGTTTTATGATCAAAATGTATAGCAATACTGAATGTGTGTTTTGTGCATGATTCAATAGACTTGTCGTAATCGGGATATCATCACATGCAGTATACGTAACCTTTTTTATTCACGCATAGGATAGAGAATATGAAGAGAAATCTTCACCATGATTAAGAAACCAAAAGGGAGGGAGGGTAGCGACCGACCGCGGTTTCTTAATGGTGAAGATTTCTCCTCATAGACTCTATCCGGCATTCTGTTTACCATAGGTGTATCGAGAGCTTCTATATAAATCAGGTTCTAACCTGTGAAGAACACTGGTAGTAAATTCTTAATGAATAAATGTAGCCAGTATTTAAAATTCTGAACCATCTGATTGGTTTAAAATGTAGGGCAAATACTAATTGGTTTGATGCGGCAATAAAAAAGCATTATTCGTAACCATTCTCGGTCGGACGCAAACATGCGATTTGGTTTTATAATCATGCTATTTTTATCACATTTAGTGTTCTGAAATAAGAAGTTTTCTAATAAATGCTGTTTATTGTTGTCTTTGGGTTTTTACGCTTTGTATTTCGTCCCTAACTTTTTTTCTGACCGGCACATCGATTGTTCAAAAACTGTAACGACGGTTGGGTTGTAATGTTGTATACTTGATCCTTTCACCTCACCATTTGGCATTTTTTTTGTCAAATCATAAACAAGTGTCATACAGCTGACAAAGATTAATGGCTTTAAAATGATCAATATCTGAAATGAACACAGACATTACGTCATTAGAAGGGTTAATGCTCACCTAAGTCCGGTTGCAATACAACTGTAAGCCTTAATGTATAAGGCGCATTCGATCCTAGGTATTTGGAATGTTTTAATAAAGTTTGCATTAACACTTACGGTGAGAGCTAGTGTATGGTTAAAGAAAAAAGTAAAATCTCAAACTAAAGCATACAGCAGTCGTATTATTAACAAATATAGCATTAGTTACTAGTTCAACATGTCTAAAATGAGGTGCCTTAATTAAGACAGAGTTATGGTTTGTGCTCTGCACTTCTTCTCATTGCCCTTTATCAATGTGTGAAGTTTCATTACAGTCCCATGAGCGTTTTTTGGGTTCCACCGGAAAATAATTATCAGTAAAAACTTACAAAGGGCAATAACTCTAATTTGATTTGAAGGAAGAAAGAGTTATCGTTATTATGCACTGCACTTCAATTTACTGCCTTTTATCATTATGTGAAGTTTCATTTCAGTCACATTAGTATTTTCTGAGTTATGCTCCGGACGAGAAGTACCAGTATACGTATAATATCACAAAGGGCAATAACTCTAATTCGAATGAACACAGAGTTACAGTTCTTGCACTCTGCACTTCATCCTCTCATTGCCGTCTATCATTGTGTGAAGTTTAATTGCCGTCCCCATAAGTAGTTTTGAAGTTATACTCCGGACAAAAGTTCTAAGTATAAATTGACAAGGGGCAATAACTCTAATTCGAATGAACACATAGTTACAGTTCTTGCACTCTGCACTTCCTCCTCTCATTGTGTGAAGTTTAATTGCCGTCCCCATAAGTAGGTTTGAAGTTATACTCCGGACAAAAAGTCTAAGTATAAAATGACTAAGGGCAATAACTCTAATTTGAATGAAGACATAGGTACGGTTCTTGCACTCACTCTCATTGCCCACTATCATTGTGTGAAGTTTCATTGCCGTCCCCATAAGTAGTTTTGAAGTTATACTCCGGACAACAATTCTAAGTATAAATTGTCAAGGGGCAATAACTCTAATTTAAATGAAGATAGAGATACGATTCTTGCAAGCTGCACTTCCTCTCATTGCGCTCTATTATTGTATGAAGTTTCATTGCAGTTCCATAAGTAGTTTTGAAGTTGAGGACATTTCCTGCAGTTGTTTATGCGCATCTTCTTTCGCGCATACCTGTCTAGAGCGACTATGTACACCAATAACATACTTTTTTCAAACGTGTATATACCGTTCACTAGAACTCATTTTAACTGTTTATTAGATAATGAAGTTATTTGTTGAAACACTGAAATCAAGTATAGTTTCAGTATTTTGATAAAGACCACGGAGAGATTTATTGGTTTAGCCGCTATAGCTTTTTCATACTTAGCGCATAACTATCTGCCTGTAAGGGGGGTGTAACCCCCTCCCCCACCCCTCCATCAATGAATCCGGAATACCAGATATATTCGATTACAGTCTGAATTCGGAATTCATTTCATGTTCAAACTGCGCCTTTAATTAGGCGTTTCAGTATTTATTGACATGTACACTACCATGTGTTTAGTGCTGTGTGGCGGCTATAAATACAAATCAGTAGTGTTATTAATTTCTGGTCCTTTGGGATCATCAAGCCCAATTTTTTTGTCTTAAAGTAAAATAATGATTAAGACGGTGCTAGGAGGGCGTGACAGGTGTGTCATCTTATATTACCTATTATGCAGAATAACACCGAGTCTGACACTATACTCTCTTGTTTGTGCTTGTAGCTTCCAAGGGATCCTATTTTCAGTGTTTATCCATAAATATATAATTATATACTCACTAAATTGTCTTTTAAGCTCTACAGTCCTGTCCACTCTTAATTGTTTTCATTATAAATGATGTCTCTTTTACTATGTAACCAATGTCTTCATCACTAGACATGTTATCGTCGTCCTCTTCTGGAGCAATCTCCAGACTTCCATAATCGTATGTGTCTTTCATAAACTGACTGCACATTTCTTTGTTGAGAATAACTTAGTCCATGTTTGTTTCAAATTTCTTTTGATTCCAGGACTTGAATGGCATATTCATTGGTGAAGCTTTCATCGCCAGCTGAAATGAAGGTCAAACAAATAACACCTACACACTGCTAGTATTTAAGTGACCCATGTTGGCTTCATTTTCGTAGTCGTACACACAATAGCAAAACTATCTGTGCTTGAATGTTTAATGACATAGTAAATCACTTGCATGTATTTTGAAACGGTCAGGTCTCTGAAGTTCACAAGATTTGGTTCAACCTCACTGCAGTCGTTGAACATGTTCAGCGGAAGAGTTTGTTGTCCTTGCTTGAAGTTTCTGACTATGTTCAGTTCTCCAGCTCCTCATATTTAGCTTTCATCTTTGGACTGATTTTGTGACTCGGGACATGACACTTCTAAATTCTAGATCCGGAACAGAAATATGACCGCCGGGTGCAAGGTTATAATAACGTAAATGGGTTTCCTTGCCCCTTTCATATAGTAAATAAATACTGAAAAGGGAATCATTTGGACGCAACAAACACAAACAAGAGATACAAATGGCAGACTCTATTTTATTGAGTCTTTTCACAATAGGTAATATTAATGCAACACCTCTCACGCCTCCTAGCACCGGCGTAAGCGATATTTTACAGAAGTTATGTGTTCAACATACAATTTCTTATCGTTCGAAAAAGCGAGCAAAAGTACCCTTTAAAATATTTCAATTATTATTAAACATGTACTTACCACGTTGTTCGACCAATGCTTTTAAAACTACAAATGACTGGTCGCCATAATAACTCTGACTCCCAACCGGAAGACGATAAAACGGATTTTCAGAAAGTTCCCGGAATCCAACATCCTCGGTGTCAGCTAGGAGCTCGTCTAGTTTCTTTGTATTGTATATCCAGTGGATTGGCTGAGCTGGAATGCATGCAAGTAGAATAAGTGCTGACCGTTTCAAGGCGGTACCCGTTATGTCAACACGTTTATATTTTGGTGTCGCACACTTGTATTTAATCCTTAGCCCGCTACATATATGTAATGGATTGTTCATTTTTAGCTCTACTGGCCAAGGGCCAGCAGAGCTTATGGGATGGTGTGTTGTCCGTCTTCCGGTCCGTCCGTCGTCCGTCCGTTAACTTTTGCTTGTGTACACTCTAGAGGCCACATTTCTGATGCAATCATCATGAAACTTTGTCAGAATGTTTGTCTCAATGAAATCTCGGTCAAGTTCGAAAATGGGTCATGTGGGGTTAAAAACTAGGTCACTAGGTCAAATATTGGAAAAACCTTGTGTACACTCTAAAGGCCATATTTTTGACCCGAGCTTGATGCAACTTTGTCAGAATGTTTGTCTTAATTATATCTTGGTCTAGTTTGAAAATGGGTCACATGGGGTTAAAAACTAGGTCACTAGGTCAAATACTTGAAAAACCTTGTGTACACTCTAGAAGCCGTATTTCTGACCCAATTTTCATGAAACTTTGTCAAAATGTTTGTCTTAATTATATCTTGGTCAAGTTCAAAAATGTGTCACATGGTGTTAAAAACTAGGTCACTAGGTCAAACTTTGGAAAAACCGTGTGTACACTCTAGAGGCCATTTTTTTGACCTGATCTTGATGAAACTTTGTCAGAATGTTTGTCTTAATGAAATCTCGTCAAGTTCAAAAATGGGTCATGTGGGGTCAAAAACTAGGTCACTATGTCAAATACTTGAAAAAACTTGTGTACACTCTAGAGGTCATATTTATTAACCAATCTTGATGAAACTTTGTCAAATTGTTTATCTTAATTATATCTTGATCAAGTTCGAAAATGGGTCACATGAAGTTAAAAAATAGGTCACTAGGTCAAATATTGGAAAAACCTTGTGTACACTCTAGAGGCCATATTTTTGACCCGAGCTTGATGCAACTTTGTCAGAATGTTTATTTAATTGTTTGTCTCAATGAAATCTCGGTCAAGTTTGAAAATGGGTCATGTGGGGTCAAAAACTAGGTCACTAGGTCAAATATTGGAAAAACCTTGTGTACACTCTAGAGGCCATATTTTTGACCCGAGCTTGATGCAACTTTGTCAGAATGTTTGTCTTAATTATATCTTGGTCAAGTTTGAAAATGGGTCACATGGGGTTAAAAACTAGGTCACTAGGTCAAATACTTGAAAACCCTTGTGTACACTCTAGAAGCCGTATTTCTGACCCAATCTTGATGAAACTTTGTCAAAATGTTTGTCTTAATTATATCTTGATCAAGTTCAAAAATGGGTCACATGGTTTAAAAACTAGGTCACTAGGTCAAACTTTGGAAAAACCGTGTGTACACTCTAAAGGCCATATTTTTGACCCGAGCTTGATGCAACTTTGTCAGAATGTTTGTCTTAATTATATTTTGGTCAAGTTTGAAAATGGGTCACATGGGGTTAAAAACTAGGTCACTAGGTCAAATACTTGAAAAACCTTGTGTGTCCTCTAGAAGCCGTATTTCTGTCCCAATCTTCATGAAACTTTGTCAAAATGTTTGTCTTAATTATATCTTGGTCAAGTTCAAAAATGGGTCACATGGTTTAAAAACTAGGTCACTAGGTCAAACTTTGGAAAAAACGTGTGTACACTCTAGAGGCCATATTTTTGACCTGATCTTGATGGAACTTTGTCAGAATGTTTGTCTTAATGAAATCTCGGGCAAGTTCAAAAATGGGTCATGTGGGGTCAGAAACTAGGTCACTAGGTCAAATACTTGAAAAAACGTGTGTACACTCTAGAGGTCATATTTGTTACCCAATCTTGATGAAACTTTGTCAAATTGTTTATCTTAATTATATCTTGATCAAGTTCGAAAATGGGTCACATGAAGTTAAAAACTAGGTCACTAGGTCAAATATTGGGAAAACCTTGTGTACACTCTAGAGGCCATATTTTTGACCCGAGCTTGATGCAACTTTGTCAGAATGTTTGTCTTAATTATATCTTGGTCAAGTTTGAAAATGGGTCACATGGGGTTAAAAACTAGGTCACTAGGTCAAATACTTGAAAAACCTTGTGTACACTCTAGAAGCCGTATTTCTGACCCAATCTTGATGAAACTTTGTCAAAATGTTTGTCTTAATTATATCTTGGTCAAGTTCAAAAATGGGTCACATGGTGTTAAAAACTAGGTCACTAGGTCAAACTTTGGAAAAACCTTGTGTACACTCTAGAGGCCATGTTTTTGATCCGATCTTGGTGAAACTTTGTCAGAATGTTTGTCTCAATGAAATCTCGGTCAAGTTCAAAAATGGGTCATGTGGGGTCAAAAACTAGGTCACTAGGTCAAATACTTGAAAAAACTTGTGTACACTCTAGAGGTCATATTTGTTACCCAATCTTGATGAAATTTTGTCAAATTGTTTATCTTAATTATATCTTGATCAAGTTCAGAAATGGGTCACATGAAGTTAAAAACTAGGACACTAGGTCAGATATTGGAAAAACCTTGTGTACACTCTAGAGGCCATATTTTTGACCCGAGCTTGATGCAACTTTGTCAGAATGTTTGTCTTAATTATATCTTGGTCAAGTTTGAAAATGGGTCACATGGGGTTAAAAACTAGGTCACTAGGTCAAATATTGGAAAAACCTTGTGAACACTCTTTGTCAAAATGTTTGTCTTAATTATATCTTGGTCAAGTTCAAAAATGGGTCACATGGTGTTAAAAACTAGGTCACTAGTTTTAATTAAGACCATTCCATTTATGTGACTCGCAGGCTGATCTGGTTAATCGTTGTTCGTTTCGATTGCTTGCCTTTGCTGCATTTAGTGTTCGATTGTTATACCTGTTTTTATTATAATTGACAACAAAAATGTAGTAGAGGCAGACCGTCCCATTATTCCTGGGTATATAGGTTTTGTTTGTATGGTGTTTTACGTCTTTTTAACACATTTTTTTGTGGTGGAGGCAAACCACCAACTATTCCTGGATAGAACCAGTACCTCCCGCCAGACGTAAGAACCCTGGGTAGAACCAGTACCTCCCGCCAGACGTAAGAACCCTGGGTAGAACCAGTACCTCCCGCCAGAAGTAAGAACCCTGGGTAGAACCAGTATTGTATACCTCCCGCCGTAAGAATCGACATTTCCACCCTTGACAAGTAAAATAAATTTAAAAACAACAACAAAATGTACACACAAATAGTAATAAAGTGATATGATAAATCATTGATGAATGTCCTTATGTTACAGTTTTTGCTATAAATCCTCATAAACTGACATACCATGTGCCGAACCTCAGTATCGAGGACAGTATAGTTAATTCTAATACACCCGCACTATATAGACAAGTTTAAAAATATCCCGTTAAATTCAACGATCTATACTGAAACGCAAAAGAAACGAAACACGGGAATTTCCGCTATATATTGTATGTACAATATGCTGCTGTTAATCGAATGGCACATGGCTACGTAAGACCTTTCCTTTCGGAGGAAATACTAAAACAATACATAATAAAGCAACTAGTATTCCTTCATAGTTTCATTCATTATTATTGACAGAGGACGCGTTTGGCTCAAGCATGTGAGCAAACTTTGAATGCAAAATTTTGCAAACTCTTTAAGTTATATACTGTAGTGAACTGGCTGAGTTTTTCAAAGAGGAACTTCAACATTTATGAATTTCTTGTTACAAGGTGTAGTGTGATTAAAACATCTAACAGTTGTGGCCTTTCTCTAATTAACTGCAATTTCTTTTTTACAAAACATCTTTGGATTTCTTTTGAATATTATGTGGAATTAAGTGTGAAGTATATAAAGTATATAGCGGAAATTCCCGAGTTGCGTTTCTTTTTTTTTTTTGCGTTTCAATATATTTGCAACGTTAGGAGAGTTGTGTTCTCTATTTTTGCATTTCAGGGGTATTAGAATAGAGAACTCCAAACCGTGATATATTACACGATAATTCACCGTAAACAATGTTCTATTTCTTAAGTAACACCATGTGCCGAACCTCAGTATCGAGGACATCAGTTCTAGTTTCAAAAGATATTACGTTTCTCTGTTCCTATTAAGCAGGCTATGTAGAGAGGTTTTCATTCAGGTGGAATAGGGTTATGGGATGAAACAATGTAGGAGGACATAATTATTTTCGTCGGCGAGTTTGCACAAAGGGATCGGGGGGGGGGGGGGGGGGGGGGGGGGGGGGGGGGGGGGGGGGGGGGGGGGCGTAAGGAACACTTAATTTAATTGTTAATCTTTACCAGATATTGCAGCTGTAGTCATTGACAGAAAGAAGATGAACTGTTGAAACAATGAAGTATATGTTTACGTTTAAACAAGAGACACAATACGTTACTGTTCATTTAAAGAAGCCTTTTATAATCCTAAATATATCCGGTTTGCCTAGAGATGATACCGAAACTATGTAAAGTGGAAAGAACACAATTAAGTAATAGTTAGAGTATGGTCTCATTAAGTTGGTTAATTTAAACATCGAGATGGGCGTATTATTTAAACATCGAGATGGGCGTAGCCCATTAATTTAAACATCGAGATTAATTTAAACATCGAGATGGGCGTAGCCTATCGAGGTTTTTAGATGAAACCAAACTCTGTTTGTTTTATAGCATGTACATTTCAGCTCCCTGCCATATTCTAACTTCTAATAACTGGTAGTTGTAGTACAACATTTATTATGACAGATGTTATTTTCAATTAAAGGATTTACACCTGTGCTTTTGCAAAGAGAATTTCCAGTGACCATGCTACAGTGTCGATAAGAGAACACAATTAATGTAGCGTAATATACATGCAAACAGTATTGCATACACTTCTATAATAAATAGCGTCGTTATTTTACTGTGATAAAATTGAACAATTATAATACATGTTAATTTTATGTAAGCTTTTACTTTACTTGTTTTCGGGAAACTGATAAAAATCAAACCGTTCTATATGGTCATCTTACTGTATTAAAAGCTGTATCTGGAGTACAACATGTTATATCGTCGTCCTCTTCTGGAGCAATCTCCTGATTTCCATAATCGTATATGTCTTTCATAATCTGACTGTAAATTTCTTCGTTGAGAATAACTGGTCCATGTTTGTTTCAAATTTCTTTTGATTCCATGACTTGAATGGCATCTTCGTTGGTGAGGGGGCACTCCTCAGTTTCGCACGAATGTCCATGGTGTAAATCAGAAAGAAATCAACTAAGCGTCTTTTAGGTCCATGGATGGTATTTATAATAATTATGAAGCACATGTTTGATGTTGTTTTCAGTTTTGACTACTTCTAAGTTTATTTTGGTGTATTGGAATATGCATTCTTTGTTTTTTTTGGAGGCTTTAAATAGAAAAATGCTCAACTAGCAAAAACTTCCAAAAAGTAGGTAAAATGGCTGATTTTGACTCACGGGGAGATCAGCATTGAATAACTTTTTAAAACGCCGGAAAAGGTATGTAAATCTTAGCATTTCCTGATATGCAAGAGCACATGACCCTGATATGCTTAGGAATTTATTTATTTTTATTTATTGACATTTGAAATATTGCTGAAATTGCTTTTTTAGCATGTTTTGAGGGGTGGGGTAATTTTAAAGAAATGTAAAGTTGTACAGAAAATGCTTTTTGATACTTTTATTTGGTATGGAAACATGGGTAATTTTATTGTCTTCTAAGAAATGTATGACACAATGATGATGTGATTTATTTTTGCTCAAGAATTCAGGCTAAGGGCTTGTCATGGGTTTGATTATTGAGAACTGTACATTAAACTGTGGAGTGCCCCCTGAAGCTTCCATCGCCAGCTGAAATGAAGGTCAATCAGTTGACACTACACACTGCTAGTATAAGTGACCCATGTTGGCTTCATTTACGGTAGTCGTACACACAATAGCAAAACTATCTGTGCTTGAATGTTTAATGACATAGTAAATCACTGGCATGGATTTTCAAACGGTCAGATCTCTAAGTTAACAGGATTTGGTTCAATCGCACTGCAGTCGGTGAACATGTTCTGCGAAAGATTTTGTTGTCCTTGCTTGAAGTATTTCTGATTGTATTTTGCCTCACTTTCTGACCATGTTCAATTCTCCAGCTCTTCATATTTAGCCTTCATCTTTGGACTGTTTTTGTGACTCGGGACATGGCAGTTCTAAATTCTAGATCCGGAACAGAAATATGACCGCCTGGTGCAAGGTTATAATAACGTAAATCAGTTTCCTTGCCCCTTCCATATAGTAAATAAATACGGAAAATGGAAGTAACAAACACAAACAAGAGATAACAGTAGCAGACTCGGTTTTATTGAGTTTGTTCATGAGAGGTAATGTAAAGTGCAACACCTCTCATGCCTCCTAGCATCGGCTTAAAGTGACACTGTCCGTAAGTAAGCAGATATTGAGCATAGCCAAATAATTGTATGATTTCTATTCAGTGAAATGTATACATGAAAACATAGACATAAATAAGCCTGCAGTAATACAATCGCGAGTTTGAAAAAAAGAGAAGTTTTATTTATTATTTGTAAATAATGTGGTACTCGCATTATTTACATTTTCTGCGATTCTTACGGATGGTATCCTTTATTAACAGTTATAGATATTTAGTCTGAATTTGAATATATATAAGTAGCTATGCAAATACGTGGCTTATTACGCTTATAACACAAGATCACTAAACGATTGTTTAAATTTAATGGTTTCTTCTTAAGGTTTCGTGCCCGTGTATGTTCGTGTTTGGCGTACCGTTTTGCGTTTTAATCCAAGTTTGTGATATCACTGGATTGAATAGGTGATATAACAAATTCGAATAGGTGATATGACAGATATCACTAATCAGAATCAATGATATCACTCATTTGATCAGTAATTTGAGTCATCGATATCACCTATTTTAATATGTGATATCACTAGTAGTCTTAAATCATTACCTATTCGACTGAGTAATATCACCTATTCGAATGCATGATATCACCCTTTCAAAGTAAATGATATCAATTATTCGAAGGAGTAATATCACTGATTCAGATCAGTGACGTCACTCATTTATTTGAATTGATGATATCGCTCACGAATAGGTGATATCACTCATTCTTTTTGTGAACAGAAACTATTGCAACTTTATAAAAGCAAGATATAGTATTTCGCATCGATCCCTCGATTTCTAATCGGAGATATCACCTAATCGAATGAGTGATATCATGCATTCAACATCACTTATTTAAATGAGTGATATTACTGATTCGAATGAGTGATATCACTCATTTTTAACTGAATAACCCTTTCGAATAGGTGATATAAAGTATTCATTTTGGAATCATCGATCACAATATGTGTGGCTATAACGAAGAATACCGCTTAAGGTGGTGCTAGCGGGCGTGAGAGATGTTGCCCGGTATATTAACTCTAAAGAATACTCTCAATACAATCGAATAGACTACTTTTCTCTCTTGGTTATGTTCGTTGCCCCCAAAGATCCCCTTTTCAGTATGTATTCATTATTATAACAGTTACATCTACATGTCAGCAATTGTTCATTTGCAATTTGCACTATTCTCCTATTGCTATGATCTGAGTACACGAAACGTTCAGTATATGATAAACTTCGGAACACCTTGCAGGGCCTCACATTGTAAATCGACCAGGGTATTTCATTTAGTTCACACACTTATCTGTCCAGATAATCAATCATCAGGTCACCCCGACCCATTACCGCATATGTTTTAACCTCAGTGTGCTGGAAGGAGCGTGACGATGAGACCTGGAATACGGGAACGGCGCGTCGCGGCCGTGGTCGGGGCGTTAGTGGCAGACGCGGCAGGTAACACTTTTATGTTATATTATTTATGTTCATTATAGAACGGTTTGATTTTTATCAGTTTCCCGAAAACAAGTAAAGTGAAACGTTACATAGAATTAACATGTATTCTAGTATTGATACATACTTGTTCAATGTTATCAACAGTAAAATAACGACGCTATTTATTATAGAAGTGTATAGAAGTAATAGAGTATGGTTTCATTGAATTGGTTAATTTAAAGGGACACACGGAAATCTTGATTTTTTAAAAACTCACGGCGTCCAGTTAGTTTTCCTCTTAATTTGCATTTGTTCAATCATTAATATTAATTGTTAGAATAGTTCAAAGCAAATTATTTTTGCATATTACTAACTTATAATTTTTGTAATATTGCACCAGTAATATATTTAAAAATTTGGTAAAATAGGGAAAGAAAGTTGAAATTTCAATTTTTTATTTAATTATATGCAAACAGTTTTAAAGTCAAAATGACGCAGGATAAGTAAATTGAGGAGCAAATTTAAATGTTTGAATAAAACTCAAGATTGCCATGTGTCCCTTTAAACATCGAGATAGACGTAGCCCACCGTGGTGTTTAAACTAACCAACGAGAACCATACTCTAATTTGTTTTGTAGCATGTCCATTTCAGCTCCCTGCCGTACTCTAACTTGTTTTGTAGCATGTCCATTTCAGCTCCCTGCCGTACTCTAACTTGTTTTGTAGCATGTCCATTTCAGCTCCCTGCCGTACTCTAACTTGTTTTGTAGCATGTCCATTTCAGCTCCCTGCCGTACTCTAACTTGTTTTGTAGCATGTCCATTTCAGCTCCCTGCCGTACTCTAATTTGTTTTGTAGCATGTCCATTTCAGCTCCCTGCCGTACTCTAACTTGTTTTGTAGCATGTCCATTTCAGCTCCCTGCCGTACTCTAATTTGTTTTGTAGCATGTCCATTTCAGCTCCCTGCCGTACTCTAACTTGTTTTGTAGCATGTCCATTTCAGCTCCCTGCCGTACTCTAACTTGTTATTCTAACTGTTATTCTGACAATGTGTTGTTTTCAATTTAATTTTTCAATTTACACCTGTGCTATTACAAAGAGAATTTTCAGTGACCTTGCCACAATACTGTTTACATGTGTATTACGCTACATTAATTGTGTTCTCTTATTGACACTCTAGCATGGTCACTGAAAATTCTCTTTGCAATAGCACAGGTGTAAATCGTTTAATTGAAAATAACACTTGTCAGAATAAATGGTGTACTACTGTTTAAATTAACCAACTGAATGAGACCATACTCTATATATTACTTCATTCTGTTCTCTTTATCTCTTAAAACGACACTGTATGTTCTCCCCTTCACATAGTATCGGTACTAGATCATCTCCAGACAAACCCGGATAGATGTGCATACATAAGTATATTTAGGATTATAAAAGGCTTCTTTGAAATGAACAGTAACTTAGTGTGAACAGAACAGAACAGAACAAACTTTTATTCAGACTTAAACTATACAGTTTCTCGTCTACAACATGTTTACAATATATAAATCTAGTCAGAAAAATAATAAACAATGCAAATATACAATTTACACAAATAGATAAACAAAAGTACACAGAGGACGGTCCTTCTTTAATTTTGGACCGTGTTACTTCTTATTGTGTCTCCTGTTTAAACGTAAACATATACTTCATTGTTTCAACAGTTCATCTTCTTTCTGTCAATAAACACAGCTGCAATATCTGGTAAAGAGCACCCCCACCCCCAACCCCACACCAGACACCCCACCCCGTCCCCACTTTGTGCAAACTCGCCGACGAAATTATGTACTACTACATTGTTTCATTCCACCTGAATGAAAACCTCCACATAGCTTGCTTAATAGGAACAGAGAAACGTAATATCTTTTGAAACTAGAACTAATGTCCTCGATACTGAGGTTCGGCACATGGTGTTACTTAAGAAACAGAACATCGTTTACGGTGAATTATCATTAATATATCACGGTTTGGAGTTCTCTATTCTAATAACCTTAAAATACGAAACTAGTGCAAACAATTGAAATATTTCGCATTGCTTTGCTTATTCTCCTTACCTTGCAAAAATTACAGTGACATATCGCTGAATATAACAAGATATTTTAAACTAGGCTATATTGTGCGGGTATATTAGAATTAACTATAATGTTCTCGATACTGAGGTTCGGCACATGGTGTTACTTAACTATAATGTCCTCGATACTGAGGTTCGGCACATGGTGTTACTTAACTATAATGTTCGCGATGCTGAGGTTCGGCACATGGTATGTCAGTTTATGAGAATTTACTACAAAAACTGAAACATAAGGGCACACATCAATGATTTATCATATGACTTTATTACTATTTGTGTGCAAATGTTGTTGTTGTTTTTAAATTTATTTTACTTGTCAAGTGTGGAAAAGTCTATTCTTACGGATGACGGGAGGTTTACAGTACTGGTTCTACCCAGGGTTCTTACGTCTGGTGTGAGGTACTGGTTCTACCCAGGAATAGTTGGTGGTCTGCCTCCACCACAAAAGATCGACCGTCATATATAACCTTACATGTGTTGAAAAGACGTAAACCACCATACAAACAAAACCTACCCAGGAAAAATGGGACGGTCTGCCTCTACCACATTTTTTTTGTCGATTATAATAAAATCAGGTATAACAATCGAACAATAAGTGCAGCAAAGGCACGCAATAAAAACCAACAACAATTAACCCTAAACCCGCTAAGCACGTCTTTAATAGCCTTAGCGTCCATTGTAAACCCAGATCAGGCTGATCAGGGTTTACAGGGTTTACAGGGTTTACACTGTCCGGCTGGTGATCAGTCATTTCCCTCAAAACACCCCTTTGTCACTTAAATGGAATGGTCTTAATTTAAAGAAAGAACAGTCCAATTATATATATGTAGCGGGTTAAGGATTAAATACAAGTATACGACACCAAAACCATAAACGTGTTGACATAACGGGTACCGCATTGAAACGGACAGTACTTATTCTACTAGTTCTTTCTTTAGGATTAAAGTCATACAAAGAGTTTATTCTTAAAGGTCCTCGAGATCAGATATGCATATTATTATCAGGATTCAAACACTTTTCGACAATTGAATCTGAAACTGATAACATGTTGGCTATTATTGTAAAAATGGTTCATACTATTTTTAATTATACATAGCAATGCAGCTTATTGTCACGAAGGTGTAATTAATTACTATAAGTGTATTTAAAATACATAATGGTTAAGTGTCTTTTTCAGTAATGCCAGCAGGCAGCTGACGATATTACGACTCCGTTTTGAATGCTCGGAATATTCTTTAATTAGTTTGTGTAGATATACATTACTACATAAATACTTTAGATTGTATGTGTTTTATTATAGAAAATGAAATAATATATTCAATAGTGGTTCCTACTATGTTTAATAAGTCTATATTATTAATTATGAGAGTAGGCATGAACTAATTTAAGCTGAGTAAACTGTACCATTTTTACATCTTGAGTTTCGTTTCGGCAAAGAGTCATAAATATGATACATGTTAATATATAGGGTTATGAGTATATTGCACCATTTTGTCTTCTTGTGTTTCGTTTCGGCAAGAATCATGCATATGGTAATACATAGCAAAATATGATTCATATAAATAGTATTTATCTCAAATTCTGAACTCATCTATAGTCTAATTGTAAAATAATCATTAATCAACATGTATTGATGTATATATATAGTCTTGATCCATTATATATATAGATATATGTCAACGTTCGCTAATGTTAAATTTTGAATTTGTATTATATGTTACAATTATATGTATATGCTCTTCTGTACATTGGAGGAAATAAAGAATCTATCTATCTATACATTCTAGCTCAGCCAATCCACTGGATATACAACAAACAGAAACTAGACGAACTCTTAGCTGACACCGAGGATGTTGGATTCCGGGAACCTTCTGCAAATCCGTTTTATCGTCTTCAGGTTGGAAGTCAGAGTTGTTATGGCGACCAGTCATTTGTAATTTTAAAATCATTGGTCGAAAAACGTGGTAAGGACGTTTTTTAAATAAATGAAATATTGTTAAAGGGTAATTTTCTAGGTTGTTCGAACGATAAGAAAGTGTATGTTGAACACATGACTTCTGCTTCGCCATCCGCCGCATTGGTTCACGTGTTGTTCTTTTTTTATAATGGGTTAATGGATATATTGTTCTTGTCATTCAACACATGCATTTAATTTTGCTCATATGTCATTTATGCTTATTACTGTATTATACGGCTAATATGGGATGACCTTGACCCCAAATGGACGATCACCGGGCCAAACATCAGTGTCACCGTGGACTTTAACGTAACAGTAACATTTATTTCGGCAAAATATTTCAATTTTAAATGTAGACTGTGTTCATGGGGTAGCGGATCTAGCAGGAAGATATTTTTGGTGATTGTCAATCGTTTTATATTTTCAAAGGCTGACTTACCAAGCTCAAATCCTGGATTCGCGCATTTTATTTAACGTTTTTGGGTTGGTCGGATGCCTCGCAATGAACCTAAATATTACACTGAACACTTGTGTGTTTTTTCTGAATACTGAAAAGGGAATCCCATGGAAGCTACACACACAAACACAAGAGAAAAGTAGCTCGGTTTTACTGAGTATGTTCATGACATGTAATATAAGGTTCAACACCTATCACGCCCACTACCGTACGTGCTGTTAAGTTAAACATGACCATGCAATTGTGTTTAATAAATTGATAATACATTTGGGTTTGTCAGAATGTTTTAATAACTGATTTTATGAGGTAAGTGTGTCAAAAACGAAAGATCATAATTGCATTTGACTTTCTGTGCTGGCAAGATGCATATCAAAGTTTTTGTTCAGCAGGTTAAAGGTTATGAGTACGGTGACCTTAAAAGTATTACAATTGATTTTAGTTTACTTATGTTCTAGCTTTATTATAAGAATTACACCCTGTCCCTTATGTTAACGCTTCAGGAGTGGATCTTGAACACATGAGACGATCCACGTATGACTGGTTTGGACCCAACTCCTCGTACGACAATACGACCAAAATTAAAACGGGTAAATATTTAAACTGTATACGTAATAGAGGGTCTCATTTAAAGGGACACACGGCAATCTTGATTTTTTTTCTACATAACTTGTATTTGTTCAATAATTAATATTAATTATAAGAATAGTATAAAGCAATTTGTTTTCCTGTAATTAACAATTGATTAAAATTGCCCCAATAATATATTTAAACCTAGCGTAGAATAAGGCGAACAAATTTAATGAAAACTCAAATTCGAGACGCTAATTACAATTCTTGATAATTATATGAAGATTGCCGTGTGTACCTTTAGTGAGATTGAGCAAGAAATCAAACTCCATTAAATATTCAAGACTATCCCCATTTTATTCCAATTAAGTAAAAGTTGTAGCATGGTCACAGACAATTCTCTTTGATCAGACACAGGTGTAAATCGTTTAATTGAAAATAAGACCTGTCAGAATAACTGTGAGAATAACAGTGAGAATAACAGTTAGAATAACTGAAATAGAGCTGAAATGGACATGCTACAAAACAAATAGAGCATGGTTTCATCTCGTTGGTTAATTTAAAAACCTCGATGGGCTACGCCCATCTCGATGTTTAAATGAACCAACTCAATGAAACCATACTCTATCTATTACTTAAACACATTTAAAGTGTCGTTATTGATAGAGTAAGCGTTTGGCTCAAAAAGGTGATCAAACATGGTATTTAAAATTGTGCATTCTGTTTACATTAACTACAGTACTGAAATGGCTTAACTTTTCAAAGCGGAGCTTCAACTCTATGACATTCGTGTTACAAAGCGTATTATTACCTGATCTCCTATATAAATGCTATATCGTCATTTCGTGCTAATTCACTAAGGAAAAGTCTGTTCCCGGTGAAAACGAACTGTTACCGGGCTTTAGTTTCGACTGTTTCCCTCACGTGCTGGAATTTCGTTTGCGTGACGTCATGTTGCCTTTTTCACCATAGGTTCCCATTATAAAACAAATTTTCATTTTCACTGTTTCGTACAGTAACATTAATCAGGTAATAAAACAGTTATCACATGTGTGTTTGGGGAACAGTCAAAACTGTTTTCCCTTGGTGTCGGGGGATGTCAGTGTGAACTGTTTCCTGAGGCCGAACTGTTTCCTGAGGCCGATAGGCCGAGGGAAACAGTTCACACTGACATCCCCCGACACCAAGGGAAAACAGTTTTGACTGTTCCCCAAACACACATGTGATAACTGTATACTGTGGTTACAAGTCTACAACAGTTTCGTCCTTTCTCTAACTAGCTGCAACCCTTCTTTTGTTTACAAAACATCTTGTGATTTCTCTGGAATATTACGTGGAATTAAGTGTGCACTATATAAATTATCTAGCGGAAATTCCCGAGTTGTGCTTCGTTATAACTCATTTCGTTTTCACTTCACCAAATAAAAATTGTGTTAATGACTTGAAAATGAAATGGTTTATATTCACAACTGATTCACACACATAAAACTCTGACTTGTCCTTTCCATCACATGCTACTCCATTTACTGGATTAATTTTGTACTGTTTTAGTCAAAATACATAACCATATTGAAATATTGAGGACTTTGTGCAGACAAATATATGTTCGAGAACTTCGCCACTAAGGTTTTCTCTTTGATTGTGCGATGACCGAACAGATTGTGGACCCTATAATGATCTCTACCTAAATCCTCAAAGGACGGTTGCGTTTGATGTTTGTCGTAACTTTTGTCTTGTGGTAACCTTAACGGTTTCTTCTTCTTGTTGCTCTGGCCTCTGCCAAGTCAACGAGTACTTGCTTTGTAGCTTTCTATGCTGTTTATGCTTCCCGAAATTTTCCGGAGAGCATAAAATTATAGTCGCCGCTTTGTCCGTCCGTCCCACTTTTGTCCGGAGCATAGCTTCAAAACTACTGATGAAACTTCACATAATGATAGAGGAGTGAGAGGACGTGCAGAGTGTAAGAACCGTAACTCTGTCTTCATTCAAATTAGAGTTATTGCCCTTTGTAATTTTATACTTACAATTCTTGTCCGGAGCATAACCCAAGCACTACTGATGGGACTACAATGAAACTTCACACAATGAAATAGGGCAGTTAGAGGAAGTGCTGAGTGCAAGAACCGTCACTATGTCTTCGTTTAAATTAGAGTTATTGCCTTTATACTTATAATTCTTGTTTGGAGCATAACTTTAAAACCTCTTATGGGACTGCAATGATACGTCATGCAATGATACAGGGCAATGAGAGGTAGTGCAGAGTGCAAGAACCGTAACTCTGTCTTCATTCGAATAAGAGTTATTGCCCTTTGTAATGTTATACTTGTTATTCTTGTCTGGCGCATAATTCAAACAATTACTAATTGAATACTGCTGGTTAATACAAGGTCATATGCTAAGTTAAGGGTACATTTCGGGGAGCATCCATCGGTTCTACCGATTTTCTTGTTTTTATATATATGATGCATTCATGATCATTTATGTGTTATACTTATATTGCCTATTAATACTGCATTGTTTGTTAAAGAATATGACCTAGCAGGGATATATGTATTGACACTGACCCGTTTTGTTGGAATGACAATAGGGTAAATGTGAGGTTTGATGTACCCTAGAACCTGGTCTAAACCCCGAGCGAACTTTTTGCCACTGACCGTTCCAAGGCGGTAGCCCTGATGTCCACCCTTTTATGTTTGTGAGGTCATATTTTGCATTTTATTCATCTTTGTAGTTGTTGTTTGTTTTTGTGCATGTTTGTGGCTGACTGTGTTCTTTCAATGCTACATTTCCTCTTCGACTTTTGTATCTGCTTTTAATCTGATTATTTATGCATTGGCCTATTAAAGTTGAATATGCCGATAGTTGTATACAAGTTTAAGAAGATACATAGTGTTTAATATGACGTAAAACACAAATAAACAAACAAACAAACCAACAAAACAAACAAACAAACAGGAAATGCATCATTCACAAAACGCGGTCAACGACAAAAAAAAAGAGAAAAAATATAAAAGCTAACTATATGACATCACAAACAACAAAAAGAGTTGACAAGATGAATACCGTCAGTGGCAACAAGGTCGCTGACGTTTAAACCAGGTTCTAAGGTGCACTAAACCTCATTCTTACCCTGTTGTCATCGCAAAGTTGGTTTGTTTGTGTCTAACGTTTTAATCAAATTATTTATGCATTTACATCAATCGGATATGGCGAAGTCTGTTATGTTCCGCGACTTACGATTTAATCAGACTATTTTTTCATTTATCTATCACAAACGTGAAGTACTCATTTTCATTGTTATATTTTAGACGCAGAAAAGAACACCACCAAATACCCTATAGATGGCAACTGGAAAAATTCTAGTATTAAAGACTTTCTACAAAATATGGACGCTGGTAAAGAGGACACAGGTATGATAATTAAAACGTTTAAACAAAAACCTTTTATTTACCTTATTTGGAAAAAATACAGTAAGATGGCATTGAAACTGTAAATGACGGAATAAATTGGACACAATGTGAAAACAAGTGATGTAGTGGGTGAAAGCGATTATGACACTATGCTTGATACAGACAGTTAATTATGTCAGATTCTTTTTAGCAGTTTTATCGCACTTAAAGGATAACTTGAACATAGAGTATCGTCATATAATGCCACTGCCTTTTACGATCCTCAAATGTTAAAAATATCCATAAAGAAGAAAATAGCGTTCTGTGCCCGGCTGTACGCCAGATAAAGTTTTTAATACAGTAAGATGACCATTGCGTATTTTATCTGTACGCCGAAAATACTTTGAAATAATGAAAAAAAAATCTGTTACATACCCAGGTTCGCAGACGGACGCGCAGATGGACTGTACTCTCCGTATTGTAACTGTGGTGGCGCTGTACGCCGGATGTCCGGATATGTTAGATAAGGCGGAGGAAGTCATCCGAGTCACACAAAGCTCGGATACAGCTGTAGCCGTCGGACTTGCTGCAGCAAGGTATAGTTTCTGTGTCTTCTTCCACTTTTTCTTCATCTAGATAAGGTTTCTTTTAGCACTGTTTAGGCTATATATCGACTTCTTCGTGGTGGAGGCAGACCAGTCAGTTTTCCCAGGGTAAAACCAGTACTGTATACCTCCCGCCATCCGTATCGTCTAGGTAAGGACACATATCCAATCGGAATTACCTTGGTAATAAGTGCATCATATATAAAGGTGGTAAAACAATTAATGGATAAAATGGCCCTAAACTGATATTGTCCTTGCAGATCATATAACTAACTATGTCAAAAACTCTGAGACCACAACGAATCTCTCCAAACGGATCATATGTAGTTATATTATATAGCATGTGCACGTTTATATCTTTGATTTTGTGTTTTCAGGTTACTAGAATACCATATTTTGAATGGTCAAAATGATGACGCATTAGATCACGTGATCGGGAAATTGTCCAATCCGGACAGAAATAATCCACTAGATCTGGACAAAGCTTTGGCGGGTTTTCTGCGTGAGGTTTCCAAACAAAAGGACCGACCTCATATTGAAACCGCTCGCTCTATAAAAATAGACTGAGGTATTGTTTAAATATTATTTATTCAAGCTGTTTTTTTACTGTAAAATGACGATAAATTGGTTGTCCTCAGCATATTATGACGTAATACAGTGAACAAAGAACGTTTGTTGGGGTTGGTTGGTGTGCTTGGTAAGTTGCAAAAGAGAAGATTGAACGCATCAAGTCATGCATTGTATGCTGTGAATTCTGTCGGCTGAAATGTATTGACACATTTAAACTTGATGAGGGTTATTGTTTTTGTTTCAATTGACCTTTTTTTTTTACTTTTTACTAGCATGCCATGCCATGTATGGTTTGTGTTTAAAACAAGAATATCATTTGTAAAACTGCATTGACCCAAACCAAATACTGTAACAAAGTATAACTGCAAAACTCGTAATTCATTGAATTCAAAATTCAGTGTGCTTGGCAAAGAAGCACATTCGCTTTGTTTCATAGTGATATCGAACTGCAATTTAAGTATGTGTTTTTGTCATTTTAGGAATACCGGGAGCTTTTCAGTCGGCTGTGCACGGCGTTATCTCTGGTAGCGACTACTCGAGTGGAGTGCAGGCAACCTTCCGTGTCGGGGGTTGCAACGCTTCACGTGGTGGCTATATCGGAGCATGCCTTGCTGCGCAGGTAAGCATGATGAGACATGTTCATCTGCATCATGTTTTAATTGACCAATTACCTGAACGTTGTCTCACTAAACAATTATTGTTACATTATGTGCGCCATATAAAGACATAGTTATTGAAAGACATGGATATTGTTAAAACTGCCTTTGCTGCAACCCGTTAATAGTGCTGTTTGAATATTCTATATACAGAATGGGGTTGACCAAGTTGCCTTTCTCCAAATGTCCATAGTTTCTGTAGACTATTGAATTTGACCGTTTCGCTTTGGAAGGTATCAGTACTTACTATCAGATTGTATGATCCATAAACACTCACCCATATCCAAATCATTCTAAGATCCATGTTTGTAACATAGAACTTAAAGCAGGAAAGCATTTGCACTGTTTAACATATAAACACGAACCAAATAACACAGTCCTATATTTTAAGTGCAAGCATTTTTCTACAGTCACTAGCAAGAGGAGCTCTACTCTCCTTTGCATCGGTTATAAATTACTATGTAATATTCTAATTCGTATTTGGAACGAAGTGGTAAATACGTCCGCTGACTAGGTAGCGTAGAGGAGTCTACAGTCTACAAGGGTGTTATCTAGCTGTAGATCAGGCCGTATTAAAAGTAAACACAGACTAAAACACGCATGCACACTGACTCTTCTCATTATTTACCATTTGTTTCAGTTCGGTCTGTCAAGTATCCCGGATGTCTGGAAGCAGAAGACTCTTCGCTACACAGAAATATTAGATCTGGCAGAACAGTTGGTTGACATAAAGTCATTATAGACTAGAGCTCGATTCAAACCTATAGTAGAGCAATGATGTCAAAGTAACATCTGGTGAACACAAACGTGCTAACCAGATCTCAACTAAACACGAGTTTAGTAAAATTGTCGAAATAGCGCTAGAAAAACTTGATATATACTGAACCAAATAGCTAACGCACCAGTAGACAATACCTTTAATATCTCAATAATAACAATCAATAAATCAAAACAAATTTCATTCTGAACGAGACAAATATCTTGTCAATAACGACTGTAAATTTTAAAAAATCATTCAAATCACCTGTCTCCAACGGTACCAGTCGGCATATAATAAGTTTATACATTAAAGGTATTGTCTACTGGTGCGTTAGCTGTTTGGTTCAGTATAGATCTACTAAATAATAGTTTTATTCGACAATTGCGATTGACAGCGTGACCACTACACGCCCGTTGACGAGCATTCTTATTACTACATTCGAATGAAGATCAAAACATACCATCTTCATTGAAATACGCTGTTAACATGTTACATAGAAATTAGTCCGTCTTCTACAAAAGCTTTAGTGTTGTAATGTTATTGCCAGATGGATAATATTGAGCGCCAAATTAACATAAACTCAACTAATTGACTTTGAAGAGAGGTCTAATTCAATTGAAGAGAGGTTCAACTATTTGAGTTTAATTGATTTTGAAGAGAGGTCTAATTCAATTGAAGAGAGGTTCAACTATTTGAGTTGATGTTAATTAATTGATTTTGAAGAGAGGTCTAATTCAATTGAAGAGAGGTTCAACTATTTGAGTTGATGTTAATTAATTGATTTTGAAGAGAGGTCTAATTCAATTGAAGAGAGGTTCAACTATTTGAGTTTATGTTAATTTGGCCTTCCATGTGATTCATGATGACTTCCTACCACTGCATAATATGTAAAACGTTGGTCGTGCTTTGTGTTCATTGCCTATATTGGTATATACATTTATACAAACTCAGTCAGGGTAATATGAAGATATTGTCAGAAAACGATTTATTGATTGACATCATCTGATGTGTGGTCGACCTTGCTTGGTTTGTTCAATATGTATAGCATTATAACATGTAAATGGCACATGGCAGCATCTAATATATGATCGACCTTGCATGGTTTGTTAAATATGTATAAAGCAATACTGAATGTATGTTTCGTGCATGATTCAATAGCTTTGTTCGTCACATGCAGTTACATACTCAGTATTGGCGGCGGAGGAGCACGTGACATATGAAGGAGCACGTGATTAAAAATGCTGCGGGTAAAAGACTGTTCGGTCTGGGAGTGTGGGGGCGGGGACTGTTCGGTCTGGGTGGGTGGGGGTGGGGGCGGCAAAAAACTGTCCATAAGATCGTGTTTTGGGGGTGGGGTGCAAAAAACTGTCCATAAAATCGTGTTGTTGTTGTTGTTGTTGTTGTTGTTGTTGTTGTTGTTGTTGTTGTTGTTGTTGTTGTTGTTGTTGTTGTTGTTGTTGTTGTTGTTGTTGTTGTTGTTGTTGTTGTTGTTGTTGTTGTTGTTGTTGTTGTTGTTGTTGTTGTTGTTGTTGTTGTTGTTGTTGTTGTTGTTGTTGTTGTTGTTGTTGTTGTTGTTGTTGTTGTTGTTGTTGTTGTTGTTGTTGTTGTTGTTGTTGTTGTTGTATTGAAATTGCTGTATTGAAATTGGCACTATGTCATTATATATATATATATAATTATCGAAACACGCCACCAGACACCACGGTACATCCTTTATGAAATATGTTTAAGGATGAATTAAAAGCTGTTCGCCCCTGATCATTTCCCTGCATTGAGCCCCACGTCGACGTCGGAGTGCACATGTACCGGCGACGTCAAGCGACAACAACCCAAGCATTTAGGCGTGATACGCACTGGCAAAGGCCGTTGTTGGTGTTATACCACACTGCACACTATTAGCGATTGATCGAAGTTATATTTCCTTAAATCGTTTTGTTATTTATCAACTAAAATCTGAACAGTGGCATGTTCAACATAAACAGATACCACGTGATATTTTTACTTAATTCAAATTACCTCAACATTCTAAAAAGCTTCATTACATTCTAGAAATATATATCAACAGCAATTAATGCAAACACTTAAATATGTTTTGATATCTTAAGTATGTGCCTTTGTTCTCAAGTTAATATTGCTTACTGTTGCTATATAACTTTGTATACTTTTTAAAATATTTCTACATGTTTGTTGTTATATAATAAAAATTTGCAAATAAATACACATATTTCTTTCCTCCTTTTGAAAACATTCTGCGTGGACATGATGCTTTGCATCAGTTTCTTCTTGTTATTTTACTTGGTTTGATGCGGCAAGAACCGTTCTCCGTGGGAAGCAAACAAACGATTTGATTTTATAGTCATGCTATTGTTATCTCATTTAGAAGATGATGATTTCTAATAAATGCTGTTGATGGATGTCTTTGTTTTTTTACGCTTTCTGTTTCGTCCCTTACTTTTTTCTAACCGGCACATCGATTGTTCAAAAATCTGTAACGACTTTTGGGTTGTAATGTTATATATACGTGATCCTTTCACCTCAACATTTGGCATTATTTTTTGTCAAATCATAAACAAGTGGCATACAGATGACAAAGATGAATGACTTTAAAATGATCAATATCTGAAATGAGCACATACATTACGTCATTAGAAAGATTAATGCGCATACAAGTCATGTTGCAATACAACTGAAAGCCTTTATGTATAAGGCGCATTCGATCCTAGGTAATTGGAATGTTTTAATAAAGTTTGCATTAAACTTACGGTGAGAGCTACCGTATGGTTAAAGAAAAAAAAAGTAACATTGCAAACTAAAGCATACAGCAGTCGTACTAGTATCAGATGTAGCATTAGTTACTAGTTTAACATGTCTAAGATGAAGTGCCTTACTTAAGACAGAGTTATGGTTTGTGCTCTGTACTTTTTCTCATTGCCCTTTATCAATGTGTGAAGTTTCATTACAGTCCCAGGTGTGGTTTTTGAGTTATGCTCCGGAAAATAATTAAAAGTACAACATTACAAAGGGTAATAACTCTAATTTCAATGAAGAAAGAGTTATGGTGTTTATGCTCTGCACTCCCTCTTATTCCCTTTTATCATTGTATGACGTTTTATTTCAGTCCCATTAGTGTTTTTTGAATTATGCTCCGGACATGAACTATGTATACTATTACCAAGGGCAATAACTCTAATTTGAATGAAGACAGATCATTCTTGAAATCTGCACTTCCTCCTTTAAGTGTCCTCTATCATTGTGTCCCCGTAAGTAATTTTGAAGTTGTACTTCGGACAAAAAATCTAAGTATAAAATGACAAAGTGCTCCGGACAAGAATTCTAAGTATAAAATTGCAAATGACAATAACTATAATTTGAATGAAGACAGAGTTGCAATTATTGCACTATGCACCTCCTCTCATTGCCCTCTATCAATATGTGAAGTTTAATTGCCGTCCCCGTAAGTAGTTCGGACAAATTTCTAAGTATAACATGACAAAGGAAAATAACTCTTATTTGAATGAAGACGGATGTACTTCCTCCCATTGCCCTCTATTATTGTGTAAAGTTTCATTGCAGTCCCATAAGTCGTTTTGAAGTTGAGGACATTTCCTGCAGTTGTTTATGCGCATCTTCTTTCGCGCATACCTGTCAAGAGCGACAGTGTACACCAATAACATACTTATTCAAGCTTTAATATATCGTCCACTAGATTTCATTATTATGAACCTAATTACCTGTTTCACTAATGAATTTATTTCTTGAAACTCTAAAATCAAGTATAGTTTCAGTATGTTGATACAGACCACAGAGAGATTTATTGATTTATTTCCTCATACATATATCATGCATTTTCCTTCTTATGAGCATAGAATAGGATCATAAATATTGAGCTTGATAAAATTAATAAATCGATTTAATTTTATTGCTATTTTATATGTTTTGCCTAAATTAGGTTGTAGTGAAAGTATAGAAAATTTGGGATAAACGGAATATGGGTCACATATTTATCTGAAGATATCTCAGAAACTAAGCTGGTAGACCATTCTACTAGCTATTTACAAAATCTTTAAAAAAAAATGTTGTTCATTGGAAAAATTTGAAGAAAATGTAGAAATGTCCTTAAGCTCAGGACAAACGTTTAAAGTATAAAACTACAAAGGGCAATAACTCTTATTTAAAAGACATGGTTACGGTTATTACACTCTGCGCTTCCTCCCATTGCCATCTATCAGTGTGTGAAGTTTCATTGCCGTCCCATCAGGAGTTGTGGAGTTATGATCCGGACAAAAATGGGACGGACACAGATTTAATATTAAAAAAAAACGTATTTGCATTGTTCTAGACTGGTTGCGTTGTTGTTGTTTTTCAACATATGTCTCGATTAGAAAATGATTTTTTTTTTGTAATTAGCTGAGGCTGAGTGGTAAAACTTCACATGTTGACTGAACATTGCATACGTATGTGTATTTGGGGCCTTTGAACCGAACAAACTATAAGTAACACACAAACGAACCTTTGATTTTGTATTTTTTAATTTTGAGCATTTTAACATTATAAATATAACATATATCAATAATGAAAGAAAACCCTCCGAGCAGTCATTTTAAATCATTTTAAATGCCTTGCGCTTGAGGACACCTAGTTACATGTTTAAAAAGCACATGCATGAATATATATTAAAATCTCAAAAAAATGCAGTCACTTTCAATCACTGTATGCACCAACAAATGGCAATAGCAAATTTTCAAAAAATTGTAATAGCACACACGTCTGTTGTGTCACATAGTGACAGACAGCAATGTATGGAGATAGACCACGAGGTTGATGTTGTACGATCAAACTAAACAAGAGGACCAAATGGACCTTAATCGCTCACCTGATACATAGGTACATGCCTGATAGCGTAGTCTAAAAAACAACTGTCAAAATATGTCCAATGGTTCAAGTTTTCCCTATAAATCTATATATGTACCTTTTGCGAGAAGTGGGTGGAGGGACAGAGAGGAGTGGGCAGGGTATTTTCGAATGATGCGGGGAAGGTATATTGTTAAAGTAGCTATCCCGTCAACAACTGTCAAATTTAACAACATTTGTACACGGTTCCTTAACCTATACTGACAACGAGGTGTATTTATAATGTGGCTATGTTGAGAATCCAAGCTCAATAGACACGATATAAACCGCTTTAACCAGCAAGACTGGAGCGTCGAATTAATTACCAACTCATAATTCATTTTATGCATATTCAATCACGGTTATTTTTAAATCCCTTGATTAAACCTATACTTTTAATCGGCACATATACATTATCATATGACCTTAACACCTGGCTAGAGTTTTGATAAATGGTTTTGTAGTGCAATTTTACCGTTATTTGGAGGGTTATTTCTTTAAACATTGTTTAAAAAGATAATAATTGACGTAATAGTGCCAAATTCAATAAAACATAAAAAATAAATTGATAAAGTATGACAGAAGGTCTTGAAAAAAACAACACCGTTTTAATCACAATGTAACAGTAGTTTACCTGAAGTATTTGTTTTACCTCCGTGACGTCAATTGCACAACTTTGATAGTCTAGAACCTTAATAGTAACTTTCAAAATGTGTTCAGCGGAAGACGATTGTTTAAGGCTTTGGTTATCTTTTTTCTGCTATTTTAGTAATGATGACCATTTTGGATATGACCTAATGTGTACAAACGGTATTATTAAATGTAAGGATCAAAATATTTGATGTTTGGTCAAGGTTTCCCAAGAGGTTTCTGAGGAAGAAGTATTTAAGGAAAAGTTAACGGAAACGTTAACAGACGACTATCGACGACGGACGGACGAAGGGCGTTCACCATAGCTCACATTAAGCCTTCGGCGCAGGTGAACTAAACACAAAAATGATAGTGAGGGAAAGGGAGAATAGAGAGGGTGGAGTGATAGAGAGGGACGGAGACATGCTATGGAAAGAGACGGACAGAGAGACAAGCAGAAGAGAAATAGTTTGAACACAAGTTTAACTCATGCTAACATATATGACTCAATGCCAGGCTCTGATATTGTCAACTGCCATTATCCAAAGGTAAACCGTCAATTGGACAGTTTTGAGACGAATTTTCTAGCCACATGTCTATACATTTAGCGTGGAACACGTGATTACAAGGCAGAAACTTCCGGTTTTGTCCCACTTCGTAGGCGTCCATACACACGGCACATATGTCGCCTGATGTAGCGTCTGTCACAATGTCCGTTTTGAACCGTTCCAGTGTCGATTTATCGATGGTTTTGGGCGCGACGCTTTCATCAAGACGGCAGAGGATTTCGTAATCTTCCGGTGTGAGATCGCGATGCTGGAGATTAACGAGTAAACTAACAATCTGATTATCTATATCCCAGGGAGCGTTTGAAGCGTGCAATGTGTGTCTAAGATTTTGCACGGGTGCAGGTTTAATGTACGGCGCCGCTGCAGGTTTTAATTTTGACCGCGTTTCATTTGTTGATTTATTGTTTTCTATACGGTCATTATAATGTTTAGCTGATGGTAGATGACATGAAATGCGTTTTTCGTCGATGTTGATCAGCTTGAATAATCTATGGTGTATGTAAAGCTTCTTGCGCCCTTTGTTATTTCGAACGCTTCTACAGTACTTATCTTTCACTTGCTTGCCCGCTTTCCGAGCCTTTCTATCCCTATCACTCCTTGCAAACTTATCTTTCCGCTGTATGTTCCCCTCCATTATTCCGCACTCACTCTTGTCCATTGTATCGTACTTACACAGAATGTCTTCATATTCATATATTTCTTTGTCTATTTTATTAAATAGTCTCTCTTCTTCGTCAGGGTCGATTCTCTCCGGACGTGTATGTCTTGGAAAGAGAGACAGATTAAATCCAGTGTCGGATAAAGACATGCTCTTCCATTTCTTCTTTTTTTTCTTGTTTCCTCCGGCACTTTCTTCAGTGTCCATTGCGTTCTCGGATTCGGATATCTCCCGTTTACTGTTTGGTATCGTGGTACATTCTGAAATCACAATGACACAGTATGCCTAATTTTTGAGATTGAACAGTATGGCAAGTTACATTTATATATATATACTGGCAGTTTCAGTATTGTTATTGACATGTTATACCATGACTTTCAATTTGTTTGTTTGTTTGTTTGTTTGAATGTGTTTTCATGTCATTTTTAGCACATTTTAGGCCATATAATATATGACGGTCGATTTTTTTGTGGTGGAGGCAGACCATTCATTTTTTCCTGGGTAGAACCAGTATACTGTACTCACGCCATCCGTAATAACCGACACTTTCTCACTTACAAGTAGATCTTCCAGTGAGATTCGAACCCGCAGCGGCGAGAGGCGAGAAAATTTACAACGCAACGTCGTTAACGGCCACGGATGCTCTCCATGGCATCCACTATTGAGTCATAGGACAACTATATTTGTAAATTTGTAACAAGACAGAGCTGTTCATACTCTATTCACCCGCCCAGGATGCCGGAAATCGGACCAGGGGCCTCTCATTTACATATATATATACAGGATAGTTGTTGTTTTGGAGTGAATAACAGTTTCATTTCATCGAGAATTGAACTTGGAGATGATTCAAATAGGGTTATTTACGTCGAGAGACAATTTAACAGGGTATAGCAGCTCCTCCTTTATTCATCCCGCCCGTGCTGGGAATCGAACCCGAGATCTCTCATATGGAATAAGTGCTACCACATCTCTATAGAAGCTAGCTTTCACAGCTAAGCAAGGCAGTAACCGTCTCCTATGTACATATTGTACTTAAAAGTATTTCCAATATTTTCTATTTTGTAATATTAACATATACATTCAGTCAGCTAGAAAACACATGTAGTAATACCTGTGCATTGACATCATTGATTTGTAAAGAAATTATAATAGTATATACTGGCTGGCAACATATCAAAAAGTTAAATTGTGTGCATACAAATGACCAAAACCATGTACAATAGTATGTATATTATACTGGGGCGACCTGATTAAGCAACAGATATCTAATGTACAAATTATTCATAGGCGTATGAGCCGGGTGTGTGTGTGTGTGTGTGTGTGTGTGTGGTGTGTGTGTGTGTGGGGGGGGGGGGGGGGTGAGGGGGTCAGAGTAGGGATGCAGAGTATGATTTCCACCACTAATGATTTCAGGGAAAAAATGGTTAGCGTTCCGGTAAGTTTTTTTCCCTGTATAATGTTGTATGTTTTGGTGTAAATGAGCCCCAATAAATGAAACGTTCCTACTCCTATGGTATTATTGAGAACTAATTATTCACAAGTAATTGTTTAAATTAAAAAAAAATCATTGGAAAATGTAAAGGCTACAGACCTCTGCCCCGTGACATAAACCCATTTCATTTCATTAAATCAATGTGCATGCAATCAATATTTTGTCTAATTAATAATGTTTCCTTTAATGCAATGTTAATGCTGAGTATTGATTTGTGTTCACTGCAAGAATGAGATGGGATCTGCACGTCTTCACCTTCAACTTGATGGAAATAGAGAACCGAACAGCAAAGTTATGTCAAGAAGATTAACAGGGATTAGGGAGTACTCTTGTGGTCTGAAACATGTTTTTGACGGCTCATCGACACATTCATCCGGTTCACCTTCACATACACTACTTATGTTATTTAGAGCCGCGTTTAAAGGGACAAATGGCAATTTTGAGTTTTATTCAAACATTAAAATGTGTTCCTCGATTTACTTATCCTGTATCATTTGACTTTAAAACTGCTTGCATATAATTAAATAAAAAAAAATGAGTTTTCAGTTTTCTTCACTATTTTACCAATTTTTTAAATATATTATTGATGCAATATTATAAAAAGGAAGTAATATGTAACAATAATTTGCTTTGAACTATTCTAACAATTAATATTAATGATTGAACAATTTAAATGCAAGTTAAGAAAAACTAACGGGACGCCGTGAGTTTTTAAAAAAATCAAGATTGCCATGTGTCCCTTTAAAGAGAGAGGAATCGAACGTTGAGGATTCAGAGGACAGGCCCGCTGCGGTATAATCATCTTCTGGTTCCTGAAATATCGTCTGCTTGTCCAGTGGTTAACCTCTGTTAGAGACCCGGTCCGACGGAGACTTGCTTAGTGTTTTAATTTCAGTTAAACATCATGGACGTATGTGTCTATAATATATTGCACATTAGGCCTGTATATCACAATATATTTACATAACATAGTTTCAGAAGAAGAAGAAAAGTTTATTATACCAGTGAAGTAATAATGATTAGTTAACTGATTATACTGAGTTTTCTACATATTGATTTTTAAAATGTATAGAGACACTCACGTTTTATATCTTCCTTGTTTGTATGGATCACTTTCCGTTTAATCAATGCCTTCTTTCCTTTTCTCTTTATTATTGGCAACGAAACTGTCTTCATTTCTTCTTCACTGTGTGCGAGAAATGTCTCTATGGGATTTTGTACGGCACAACACATCTTAATTAGAGTATAAAGAAACGTCGTTATTTCACCGCCGCCAAATGGCGGAATGACAACTAATATTTCACAACTTGCTTTTATGTGCTGACTATTTGCAAAACCAGACTTGCACAACACACAGGCAACCTGTATATATATAAATATAGATTTCATACGTAATTGCTATTTTTAGTATCAGAACTTATTTTTGGCATCAAAATATTCTGAGACCGGTTTTGTAGATAGTTTGCCGGTACTGAACTGTATTCATCAATAAATGGAAATTAATTTTAAAGATTTAGATGTCTCCATGGACATGCATAAAGCGTGTCAGTACGGCTTTCCAATCGGAACTGCCTCGTACGGAAATTGGCGAAGAATTGCAATCGTTCAGCTTTCGTCGGCGCTTACGGAAATTGGCGATCCAATTTCGATTGTACAATCGGAACTCTTCGCCAATTTCCGTACTCGGTAATACAATCGGAACTGCCTCGTCGGATTCCGTCACGAAGAGTTCCGATTGCTCGGTAATACAATCGGAACTGCCTCGTCGGATTCCGTCACTCGGGATTCCGACTCGGAGAGTACTCGTGGCCATATTGAACTATTATCAAGAAACGACAACTCTGTAGTAGCGACCTCTTCAATTTTAAGATAAACAAAATGGCGACTGCTGGCAAGTTCCGAAAATGCGGTACATATTTATTTGTTTTATCAGGGAGTATTTATAGAGATTCCTGATATAATAATTTATTCATACTTAGGTAAACAATTTGGTGATTCCAGTCAAACGTAGGCGCTTCTTAGTTTATTAAGAGGTTTCACCTCTTCTTCATCTAAAACTAAAAGTGCGAGCACATGGGCATCATGATCATGGTCCCCACCAATATATACAGGGCAGGGTAGAGCAGGGGTGTCATTAAATTTATAAGAAAGCGGAACCCATAGCAGAATAGCCGGGTATTTCTATTGATACTTGTATAAAATACTAGTAAAAGTATTCATAGTAGCCAGGTAGACCAGTCAAAGTAGCAGGTAGAATCCCTGCCTCCCACCTCTTAATGACACCACTGGTAGAGTCGTCATTTGAGGAGTGGAGACTTGCTTTAGTGGCACGGGGATATGGGAAAAAGAAACGCGCAATAAAGGGAACACTGTCTGCCTGGAACAACAAGGAACACCACCAGAAACACTCCCACCCGTAATTAATGGAACCCAGATAGTTAGAATATGTCTGTGAAAATTCCTTAAACAGGTCTTAAGACTTAACGTTATAGTGATATATTTAAATACAAAGATTTAAAACTGAATAAAAAGTAGAAGTTATTTATACATGTGGATTAACCTAGAAAGTGACAGTGAAGTTATTAATAATATGTGTGGATTAACACTGAAAGTCAGTGACGATGAAATCATTTGTACAGACGGAATTATGCTGAAAGAGACAGTGACATGGTTTATCACTGCGACTTGATACTAAAAGGGATGTTGAAATTGTTTATTTAGTGGGATTTACACAAAAAGAGACAGTGTCAGTGAAATTATTTATACGTATGGATTTATCCGGAAATTGACAGTGAAGATTCTAAACATGCGGATTTACGCTGAAAGCGACAGTGTCGTTTTTATGTGGATTTACACTGAAGGATCAGCAACGTCATTTATATATGTGATTTTTTTTTATATATTTTAGGAACATAACCCATACCGTCACAAGCGTGTTTTTTTTAAAATTGAGAAAAAATGCAGTAAAACATTCATTTCATAATTCTATCTTTGATAGTGTTTACAGTAACTTATGTCAACCCATACATTTAAAAGCGTTCTTATATTTTCTTTTTCATTTTTTTCTTTCTATTGACTATTTTTTTCTAAAATTGATAAGTGAAGTTACTATATATGCAAATTTATCCTGAAATTAACAGAGAAGTCCCTGAATTCACCTGAAATTAACACTGAAGTTACTATGTATGCAATTTTTTACCCTGAAATTAACACTGAAGTTAATATATACACTCAACAAAATTCCTAATCAGTCACCTAAGTTTTATGAAATTATTACCTTTTACACAAGATTTGTATTCATGTAAAATTAATTAAATCCTCGTTCAATGTTTGATATATATTAACTGAAAATTTGGTAGATATTTAAATTATTTTTGAAGAAACAATGCATTATATTATAACACCCTCGATCCACAAAGTCACATACTTTTGCATTGAATTGTAAGGGGAATGACCTGGCTTAAGTGACAGTCAAGTGTTTTAAAAACCAATATGGTAATAAAGAAATGGCAAACATAAATAAATAAATGACCTATAAAATCATTTCATTAGACATATAACATGTATGTAATGAGTTCCTTTCCGCGACTTTTGGTCTGCGAGTGCATGTTAAATCTTCAAATTTCAATAACGAGCACTCTTCTATGGGATTTCCATTGTGAGTCTGACATTTTGTAATTTTTGATTTTGGGGGTTCGCGACTTTAACATGTCCTAATTTCACTGGTAGTTATATGATTTTTCTGAAACTTTCAGGACCTTTTACTAAATAACTATGTTATTCAAAACAAGTAAAACCGAGAGGAAGATATTCCAAGAAAAGAAAATATTTTGTAAAACTGAGGTGACCGATTAGGAATTTTGTTGAGTGTATATATGCGACGAAGTTATTTATATTAATATAATATGCAAATTCAACCTGAAATTAACAGTGAAGTTACTATAATGTGGATTTACATTGGAAGAGACGGTGACATCATTTATACGTTGATTTACGCTGAAAGAAACGGTGATGTCATTTATATACGTGGATTTACGCTGAAAGAGACGGTGACGTCATTTATTACGTGGATTTACGCAGAAAGACATGGTGGCGTCATTTATATACTTGGATTTACGCTGAAAGAGACCGTGACATCATTTATATATGTGGATTTACGCTGAAAGAGACCATGATGGTTTATATATACCAAATTAGTTCTGTTTAAATTGTACAAAACAAATGAACGGGACAGTCACTAATTTTTTTTAATGCTGCCTACAGATACACCGTATGATACGTATCTAGTAGAAGGTTGCAAGCCATTGTTAAAGCAGAGGAAATTATTTTTAGTATTTATAGAAACAGGTTACACATTTTATACAACCATACCTAGAAGTTACTGGGATCAAAAAAAAATAAGAAAGGTTACATCTGAATCGGGGAGCAGTGCCCTAAATGTTTAATATGCTGAGAAGGTTGATTCCGATTTACTGCATCCGTGGCTTGGATGGTTTGAAACCTCGCCTCTCCAGGGCCTCCCCTGGGTTGTTTTTTTCAGTGAGAGGCTCTCTCACTGCGAGTTGGAATAAATAAGAAAGCGTGTCCTTTCAGATGGGCAGAAGGTATACACTACTATTTCTACCCAGAAAAAAGTGGTGTGCCCCCACCATGGATGATATTTATCATCATATATGGCCTAACATGCGCTAAAAATGATGTAAATCATTCAAACAACCAGCCAACTGATCTACTGAACCACCAGGTTCATGTTGATGACCCTCATGTTACGGATGTTGCCAGCTATCCGTCAGATGACTCCCATCAGCCAACTCACATCTAAATCATTTCATGCTTAAATGTTATATTAATTGCATATATAAAATTATGTATTTATTAGGCACATATTTTTATTTGCTTTATATTATAAGCACAACAAATAGGCGTCAGGGTTGTTATTAGTAGCCAATTGCCGATCAAAATTATCGGTTAAAATGGTGTTATCATCAGTTATTTTTGCCTCAGCTTGTACTTGCAATATGTGACACTAACTTACTTGATCCCTCATCAAATCGTTTGGAATTCAAAATGAATCCCTGTTGCCAGGGCTAAATCTAGTTTAACTACTTTGCTGTGAAATTAGGAACTTCAGTTTAATTTTTAGTTCATTTGCTCTTAGTACAAACATGTACCACTTCTATGGTGTAATCGGTAAACACGTCTACCCTTTTAGGGTAGAAGACCCAGGTTCAAATCCTGGTGGGAGTAAAAAATTGTTTGGAAAAAGAGCTGGATTAAGCATTTCTTTAAAGGGACACTGTCCGTAAGTAAGCAGATATTGAGCATAACCAAATAACTGTCTGACCTTTGTTCAGTGAAATGTATACATGAAAACATGAGCATAGACCCTAAGAAGTCTGTAGTAATGCATTCGTGAGTTTGAAGAAAAAAAAGCTTAAATTATTATTTGTAAATAAAGTGGGACCCACCGTATTTACCTTTTCTGCGATCACGTGACTTCCATTAGCGCATTAGGTTTTCACCACAGTATGTATTGCTCAATACGTATAGCCCGGTTAGCTCAGTTGGGAGCTAGGTCAACCACTTTACGCTCACGCTCACTATTATTACTGCGAGTGTAATTTTAGTTTGGGCTGCGAGTTCAAACGCCCGATATGGTTTTTCTTTTTTTGGTACCGCGATAGAAATCCGTCAAACAATCCTGCTTTAATTAGTAAATATTCAATAATGTTTAGTGTGTAATGTTTGCGAACATAATTAGTGTGTGTTTTATAAGCAAAAAGTTACGGACAGTGTCCCTTTAAGTATTTCTAACTTTTAAATTTAATTCAATGTAATCAAATTCAATTTAAACAATCGAATATCATAAGTTACAGCATGTCTGGAAACGACCACGAGGGAAAGAAGCTATTACAAGACAATGGCCCATTTAGCAATAAAATCTTTCATGAGGCCCTCTTTTCTTCCTTGAAAGCCGTTTCCCTCTTTTGGATTTGCAATAATGAGCCTCTTATAAAATATTTTACCTAATATTGTAATGCATTGAATGCTCTTAGAAGACAGTGGCCCAGTTAGTAAAATTATCTTCCCTGAGCCCCTCTTTTCAATTCATCATCTTTAAGACCCTATTATATTACCCTTTGGTCTTAAAATGAAAAACAATGTTATTTAGCTACAATAATAGGTCTTTTTTAAATATGTTTACCATATATTTACAAAAATCTTCCCTGAGGCCCTCTTTTGTCCATATTCTTCTCTTTTTGCTATGACCTTTGCCCTTTAAATCTTGGTAGCCAAACAGAGACTAACGAGTTGTCGTTTTAGCGCAGGATGAAACCTAACATGTGATGTCGACCAGTTTTCAAGACGTTTACACATCCATAAGCTCTTCTAACTACATTCTTTTCTTTCACCACTGTTATTATATTTATAATCTCATTTTAACCGGGTATGTCTTTAATTGAAATGTTGAAAAATAATAGCTCCGTCGTTTCACTGGGCACTTCTGAGAGCTGAGATCAATACCAAGAATGGAAGTTTATAACAATTATGTAAATATATATCCATTTTTAGATATCATACAGTAGCTTTTTTCAGGTTTAATCTTCATTATTGTGATCTTTATTTTTTCAAATTGACTACTGTTCGCATTTAGGCAAAATAAAAAAAAAGTTAAAAAAGAAAAAGAAAAAAAAAGAGACGAAAAATGTGAAATACGGTATACAAAATGCAAAGTCTTATTATGAAGGACTAGTGCTAGGTAATGTGGAAAAAAAAAATAATAAATGTATGAATTGAATTGAAACGAATGTTGTTTAACGGCTCATCAACACAGTATAGGTTATTTAGAGCTGCCCCAGAGAGAGGGGAAGGATACATAGGAATCCGGGAACCGTGCCCTACTTTTTATTATCAAATAGATTCCTATGGTTCTTTAACGTGCTCGGAGGATAGACCGATACGGTACTGCCCGGTTTACGTCCCCATCCGACGGAAGAGGCTAAGGGAAAGTGTCTTGGTCAAGAACACACCGACTAAACTCAGTGGCGCCACGGAGGATTGAACCCGGGGCCTCCAGTTACAAATCCGACGCGCTACCGACTGCACAAGCCAGCACTAAAGAATATTTTTTGTTTCAAAACCCAGTGTAAAACCCACATTGTCAATACATACAGACATGCTTTACACAGATAATTTTAATGTTATAGTATCAAAAATAAACATTGTTTCATGCTACACTGATTTTTTCTCATATTTTGTTTTTGGAAAGAGAAAAAAACAATAACCCATACTGTGTAATAATCTGTATATAAATCCATTATCAAAGGACAATGTTTTAGGATAGTTTTAAAGGATTAATATACACAACTTCGAAAATTATTATTTTTTCTATAAAAAACAACAAGAAGGTTGATTAAGGAAGATCAAGATATAAGCAAGGGTATGTTATTTCTAATTAGTAAGCTAAGCTTTGCATGTCCCAGAATGAAAACATTAAGTTTATTTGCTACAGTTTGATACTGGAAAAATCAACTAAGTAAATTATCTCTATACTCCAGTTCCACAGATAGCGAGGTATTGACTCCACATGGTTTCAAACTTATTCATTTTTAAGTTTTTATATGTGATTAGTTTCTCAACTTTGTACAAAGATATTATCTCTGTTTTAAAAAGGTTAAGCTGTGGAATTTGACGTTGCATCTTGTTTCGATAAATGTAAAGTTTTGCTTGCATGATGATTTTGCTCAAAACAGTATTAAATTTACTATTTCCAAATAAAAATATCTGTTTCTGTTAAAGTTACGAATGCTGTATTGCCATTTTCTGTAAGATAAGTTTGAAGTTTTGACCAGAATTCTTTTACTGTTCCACAGTTCCAAAACAGATGTTGGATAGTTTCAGGTGTATTTTTGCAAGAGCTGCACATATAGTTATTAATAAAATTCATTTTAGATAAAGGGTAATTTGTTCCAAGTATCCTATGGTTGATTCTAAATTGAACCAAGGTAACTTAGGATCTTTTGTTATTTTATAAGGTAAGGCATATAATCTTTCAAATTCAAAGTTTGGAACACTAACTACTTCATTATTCCATTTACTTTATGCTTTGGGATATACATTATTTCTAATCATGATGTCATATATGTTTCGACAGCCTTTCTCATTTTGTAGAATTAAGGATAGTATTAGTGGACGAATAGGGTTTGGCTGTTACAGGCTAGATGCACAATATTCAGGTTTGCCAAATAATTCCTGACAGCAGTTATAATACCTTCATATTCAAGAAAATTGGACTGTATATTATAGTGTTTATTCAATTCTATGTAAGAATAAAGATTTCCATTTTTGTTTAAAATGTCATTGATAAAAGTTATTCCTCCTGTAAACCATCTTTTGTAAAACACACTAGAGCCTCCGATTGAAATTTAAACATTTTAAAAATGTTTGATGCTTCTAGAAGCCCTTATAAAATAAATATATTTGATGTAATCATTGATCACATAGTAATAGTGTTAAATAAACTATTTACATATTGTTTATATTAAATATATGATATCTGGAATGTTTTCACTAGATGATATATGTATAAGATCTATATCTTGCAATAAACTAACCCTCATGTCAAAGGTGTACCCTAATGTCTGTGGATTGGAGAAAAAATATATACTTGCAGACCATATAAGCGCAATTTAACAATATATCAAGTACCATGGACGCCATGGACGTCAGTATGGACTTCATGAGTCATATCTTTCTTTGTTTAGAGTTTTATTAATTGATTTACTGATACAATATCAAGTTCATATATGCATGCAGCTGACATATCACTCTCGACTGACAAAACGGTAAACAATCACTCCCATAATATGATATAATCATAATTACAATGTCTCTTCTTCCTTTTCCTTCAGTTCAACCGTAATATTAAAGTATACTCAGAGTATATTTGGAAAACACAACAAATGCTTCCAAACTATCAGTCATTATATGGAACGAACTGTTTGGGACCGAACGAACTGTTTGGGGCCGAAACGTTTTGATTTCAACTACACATATTTGGGGATTTATTTTGTTAAAAAATATAATTTATCGGTCATAGCAATAAAATATCAAGAAATTGATAAAAATCACTCACAAATCTGCAAAATTTTCATCAATACAACATTATATAAAAGAGCACTATTTTGCGGAGAGCTACAATCGAAAACCGAACCAAATTCATCATTTTGCTTCCAAAAACCATTGAGCGGCACCTAGTACTCTCCGAGCCACTATTACCGAGTACGGAAATTGGCGAAGTGTTCCGATTGCTCGGTAATAGTGGGTCCCGAGTGACGGAATCCGACGAGGCAGTTCCGATTGCCGATTGTAGTCGTTGGTTTATGTCCCGCAATTACGGAAATTGCCGAAGATGTACGCTTGTTTACGATCGTCTTATACATTTCCGGTAATCTCGCGAGATATCTTTAAATAGAAAGCGGAATTTCCCAAGTTGAAAAGCGTGAGTTGCATTTCGTCAACTGTTCCATTTTATCTCGATATTATTCTGATATTAAGTATGTATGATTGCAGTTTTACTAACATAACCCCCATATACGTGTTCGTATGCTCCTTATTTCCTAGATTCACTCACCGAATCGAGGAAAAACAGCACAGAAATCTGTGACATATTCGCCCCAAGTGCTTTCGCCTGCTTTGCTGTTTTAGTCTATATATAATATTCAATTATTTATTACAGTTTGCAGTCATGTGAGTCGATACTGTGTTATGCCATGTGGAATGCACGACAACTAACTGTGGAAAATGTCATTTGTGTCATTAGATGACCATCCTGTGGTAGTTAAATATTATTCAGATTGTTTTATTATTGTTTAAACATTGTCATGAGTGCAATCTACTTAACTTACTGTTCCGAGGCCAATGGTAAGCGTGTGGCTTCTGGAGGCCCATCTCTTTGGTGGTTTATCGGTCGAGAGTGTCTACTGCGCAGGCTTGGGAAACAACTAGCATCAAATTTTATTTGATTATTATGCACATGTTTGTTTAGTCTGCTCTTAAAGGCATTCACACTCGGTGCTTGGACAACACTATCTGGTAGGGAATTCCAGTCTTCAACTACCCTAATGCTAAAGGAAATTTTTCTACGTTCTGTTTTGGCTTGTTTTTTGAAAAGTTTTAATCTGTCTTAACGGGTTTACCATAGGTTTATATATATTTCTATGTCTGCAATGTATAGCGATGGTAATATTAACAACAAATTAGTAATATGTAAAAAAAATTGGCTTTGATCTATTCCAATAATTATTGATTTGGAAAAATTAACAAGAGTTAAAAAAACAAAAACATAGTCATTGCTTTGTGTCCCTATAAATTCAGAATATCTAATAAACATATAGGTGCTAATTTTTAGACTTGATAAATACTTCAAGTTTCACCTTGTGACCCTTTAAATGAATGCATGGCAATGTTGATTTTCTTTAAAACTCACGGCGTCCCGTTAGTTTGCATTTTTAAGATCATTAATAATAATTATTTTTAAGATCATTAATAATAAATATTAGAATGATTAAAAGCAAACTATTTTTGCATATTACTAACTATTTATTATAATTCATCAATATATAGCAGAATAAGAAAGAAAAAATGGAACCTCAAAATTATATTTAATTATATGCAAGCATGTTTAAAGTCAAAATGAAACTGGATATTAAATATGGAGACGCTTATTTTAATACTTGACCGAAGCATTGTGGTGTAGTTGTTAGAGCGTCTGCCTTGCATTCGGGAGGTCGTGGGTTCGAGTCGCCTGATCGCGTCATATCAAAGACTTTAAAAATGGAGTAGTCACTTGTAACCCTTGCCTGACGAGTAAATAATGGGTAGTGCTACGACTGATCGACCAGTGTCAGAATAATGTGACTGGGGGATATCATGTCTACTACGGCGTGGTATTCCAGTGTGGCAGCACTATAAAGAAACCATTGAGTTTGCTGCTTCAAGTAGACATATCATCACATCACACACAAAAACACACAGATAAAAGTCCAGACTCCATTGTGCCTATAATCGTCGGGTAGGACGCCTGTCATAGGTGGACAGACTATAATCTTTAGAAATACACACACACATTTTAATGCTTGATAAAAACTTCAAGGTTGCCATGTGTCCCTTTAAGTGTGTATTTTTGTATTAGTGACTCGATGCCTGGCAGAACCTCTTACCTCGCCTCAAATTGATGGGTTAAAACAAGGCAGATATCCGGTATTATATCAAACCATGGCTACATTGTGCCTGATTTGTCTCTTAAAGAAACTAACCTGCCAAATTTATTATTACACTACAAAACCTTTGATGATTGATCAAAACTCTATGCCAATTAAAAGCATAGGTTTATTCAAGGATTCTTCAAATAACTGATTGAATATGCCTACAATTAATTATGAGTTGGTAACTTGTAATTTGACACTCCAGTTTTGGACTTGTAATTTGACACTCCAGTTTTGGAGTTTGGCCTGGCTGGTTAAAGCAGCTTATATTGTGTCTATAGTTTGTATTCTCAAAATATGTAAGTTATATATATACCTTGTTGTCAGTTGGTTTAGAAACGGTGTACATCAGATGTAGAATTTGCCTGTTGATGGCGGAATAGGAACTTAAAGTTGATATATTTTGAGATTTATTTATCAATACAACATATAAAGGGACATACACAATTAATCACTAGTATAAATGCCACTGTACCTGTATTGTCATGGTGTTTTGTATGCTTACAGTGGCACCATATCCAGGAGTATGGGTTGGACAACAAGACTCAGCCGTGGTTGGCCTTCATGGTGTATCTGGACCTCAGTGAAGGTAACCATGGTGTTCTTCATATACTGCTGAAGTCAAATATGTATGACCTAAAGCACATAAAATTGTCGAAGTTAATTTAGACTACTGATTTAGATTAAAAGAACTGCATTTAATCAAATATAAAAATATATCAACTTCATATAGATTTCTAAAAAAACATTGTTTTTGACAAAATTAATATTTCATTGTGTTGCTTCCTAATTGTCCAGTTAACTGTTCCACAATTTAAACAAAATATAAGTTAAATAATTAAAACAAGGAATGAATGTATAAATCATTTGTTAATGACACATCATTTGCTATTTTTTTTGAAGACAACTTATTAGTATAGCAGTTAGACGTGATTTGGTATAACCTGAAGGGAGGCATATAGTAATCGCACCATTCGTCCTTCCGTCCGAAACAATCCTGTCTCAGCCATAACTGTGAAAGAACTGAAGGGATTTTTCTGAAACTTCACACAAATGTTAACCACAATGAGAATGTGTGTCGTTTGCAAGAATCAGATCTGTACCTCAAAGGTCAAGGTCATACTAGGAGGTCAAATGAGTCAAAATGTTCAGGGGCATTTGTCACTTATTGATAAGCAAAATATGAGACGACAACATCATGAGTGATCTACATTTACAACTGACTAAAGACAATTGGCATGTGTTAAAGGGGGCAAATTAGTTGTTTTTTTGTGGAGGGTTGGAGGTTCAACTGAAAATTTAGTCTGCTAAGGGTGACTACAATAGCCTTTGCATCCATTGTAAGATCAGCCTGTGAGTAACTCGCAGGCTGATCTGGGTTTCCAATGTCCTGCTGCTCATCAGTCATTTTTCCAAAACACCCCTTTGTAACGTAATTGGAATGGTCTAAATAAAAATAAAGCACAGTCTATTATACATTCATAGGGGCTAAGGTTTACCGATTTCATTCAAAATCTATTATGTATTCAAATTTTAGACCCAAACAACACTATATTTTGATTGATAGGATGTTTTCATTACGAATAAGAATATCTTTAAAATTTGAGATTTTTCCAGAAAAAGCCTTTACTGTTATGATATGAAGCTGAACTGTGTTTTACTTTCTCAGGGAAAGGCTGGTGGAACATGAAGACCCATGTCTGCTCTGAATTGGGACTTGTGTTTCTGTCCGGGCATGCCAGTCGCAACAAGCCAAGGGAGATAATCGTGCCGATGTCCACAGACGCTAGTCTCAGTCCTTCACAGATGCAGGAGTATATCTGCACCGTAAAGCTGCCAGATTACAACACTCAAGGGTACGTGCCATTTTCGTTGTTGAGAAGGTTTTGGTTCCTATTTCGTTACAGATGGATGATGGGTCTGGAAATTCCGAATGTAAATTTCGGTTGTTGCCACATGACCTGTTTTTGTTTGCGCACTTTAAAACACAATTCAACTCTTAGAGGCTGAGACATTCACCATTGCTAGGTTGTGGGTTCAATAATTGTCAATTGATTTCAATTTTACAAAAAAGGAAATGTTGATTCAAATACACTTTTTCTGCTCTATACTTAATAATTGAATTGAATGTTGTTTAACGGCTCATCAACACAGTATAGGTTATTTAGAGCCGCCCCAGAGAGAGGGGAAGGATACATAGGAATCCGGGAACCTGCCCTACTCTTATTATCGAATTGATTCCTATGGTTCTTTTACGTGCTCGGAGGATAGACCGATACACGAGACTGCCCGGTTTACGTCCCCATCCGACGGACGAGGCTGAGGGAAAGTGTCTTGCCCAAGAACACACCGACGGAACTCAGTGGCACCACGGAGGATTGAAACCGGGGCCTCTGGTTACAAATCCGCCGCGCTACCGACTGCGCCACGCCAGCCTCATATACTTAATAGAATTAATAGTAAATGTTACTGCTTTATTGGTGAATCTATTAATTTGAAATATTTTTTGTATACTAAACAGTGCATGAGCATGGCTGACTCATATGGATCACTTTGTCGATGCTGGGAGTCACACTTAACCTGCAAGCTAATCTGCATCATATCTTGCGAAATGATAGGCCTGTGGTCGGGAAACTTTACAAAAACGTTCTGTATTACTTGAACAATCCAATCAAATAGGTTTTATAACCCAATTTTAAATGTTTACAGAGTTATGCTGTTTTTATAGTTGTGTCCTTCTACAGTTGTACCCTTTCTAGTCTGGGTCCTGACTTGTAACATATTTTACCTATGTTCATGAAACTTTGCAGAACTTTGTTCTTTATGACTGCTTATCACTACCAAAATGTCTAAACGTTAATTCACAAAATAATGTGAATTTTTAAACGTGAATTTCATGTGAAAGAGCAATAACGTAAATTTAACGTTAAAAAATTAACGTGAATTTAACGGTAAATAACGTTAAATTCATTTTAAATTCACGTTCAAGCTCATTTCACGCGAAATTTAGGTTATTACTCATTTCATATGACTAGGGAGCTCGACTTCTGAAAAAGTGTTTATTTTGTAACTTGGGAGGTATACAGTACTGGTTCTACCCAGGAAAAAGGGGGTAGTCTACCTCAATGTCAAAACAATTTGACCATCACATACAGGCTAAAATGTGCTGAAAATGACGTAAAGCACCATTCAAACAGTCAACCATCATCATGACTATAATTACAGTCCTTTAGTTCTATAACACAGTTTTCCATTTTAACAGAGTTATTTCCCTTATACATGACTGTTCGAAGACCTTTACTGTTAGGAAATCTCTAAAAAGCATTCAAGGCAGCAAGTGCAACAAGCATTCCGAAAACAGAAGAAAATACATTTCTGGTTAAAGAAGAGTGTGACCTTTACCTTTAACCTATAAATGACTAATATGTAGCATAATATAACAATAAAGATAAGGAAATGCTTTTTAACGTTCAGCCTTTTTAACGTTCAGCGAATTGAATTGAATGTTGTTTAACGGCTCATCAACCCAGTATAGGATATTAAGAGTCACCCCAGAGATGGGAAGGATACATAGGAATTGGGGAACCATGCCCTACTTTTATTATTGAATAGATTCCTATGGTTCTTTAACGTGCTCCCAGGATAGACCGATACACGGGACCGCCCGATTTACGTCCCCATCCGACGGACGAGGCTAAGTGGCGGTTACAAATCCTTTTTTTTTTAAGTGTAGGTTATTAAGAGCCGCCATAGAGAAAAGTGAAGGGTACATACCGGTAGTAGTCCTAAAAATACTTTTAAGGTCAGATTTTCTAAAACAACAGGCATCTTGTCAACCCTCAAGAAACATAGCAGTCTAAAACACTACCTTGTAGATTAATCTAATAAATACACAAGAGGAAACCATCTCCCCATGTGCTCATATATACCATGCCACACATCTGTTTTCCTAAATGGACGTATAAATGACATGTCACTATTGCTGAGGGATTTACAGGGACAGATACAGGATTTGAGATGGTGGGGGTGCAACTTTTTAAATTAAAAATAAATAAATTAACAGCCAAAATACAGGCACACACAAACACTTTTTTCAGTATAAGTGGGGCACAACTGTTAAAAAAAGCTTTTGACAACCATAAATGGAAAACGCTTTTTACGTATGCATTTTCATGACTTTTCAGATGCACACACCCCACCCAATCCCACGAAGATCCGCCCCTGATTTCATTGCTAGTCACTATCACAATTTATTGACCTTTAATAGTAGTATATGTTTTTATTTCAGACTGGTTCTAGGTATCTGTGCTCCTGATTGCCATATAGTCTACTACAAAATTACAGATGGACTGGTTTTCCCAGAAGCACCAGAGGTCACCGAGTGGAAGAAATACAGGTCTAAAATTTCTTTTGATAAATTACAAAATTGGTCGAATTTTTGTTAATTCCAAATATGTTTTTAAAAAATCAATATTGCCGTGTGTCCCTTTAAGTTGTTTTGTTTTGATACTTAACTTTTGTCATGGATTTCCCCTCGTGTGGTTGCCGGGGTAGTATACAGTGGGTTGAATACAACCACTGCTATCTCACAAACACACTCACATGCAGAGGGGTAGGACCCCCACCCCATTCATATTCATTTTGTCATTTTTTATCGTGCTCTTTCAGGGTATTTATTGAACGTGGAAACGTGGCTCCATTGTAAATAGAGTGTATACTTTAGAATTTGCAGCATCTCTAGAGACGGTTCTAGGCCCATTCTCCATATTTCATCTTCATGTAAATTGAGGATGAGCCTGACACGTTCATTCCTGTTAGGCGCCACTGTTAGGCGCCATATAACCTTTCGTGTGTTGGTGCGCCTCAAAACCCAATTGAATTCAATTGTCATGGATTTCATTATGTATGGCATTTTAATAACAGTGGTGACCGACACACAATTACATATAAAGAACACCAAGTACTAAACTGTCTTTGGGCATGCTGAACATATAAAACACCCCACCACACACTCGAAACAAGAATACTGTAATGTGGTTGTTGAAGGGACAAATGGCAACCTTGATAACAAGAATACTGTAATGTGGTTGTTGAAGGGACAAATGGCAACCGTGATATTTAAAAACTCTTTTTCTACATAACTTGCATTTGTTCAGTCATTACTATTAATTATAGGAATAGTATAATTTAAGGCACATTGTTTTTGGATATTATTATTGGGTTTTGAGGCGCACCAACACACGAAAGGTTATATGGCGCCTAACAGGAATGAACGTGCCAGGCTCATCCTCCATTTACATGAAGGTAAAATATGGAGAATGGGCCTAGAACCTTCTCTAGAGTTGCTGCAAATAAGCATTCCATGAAGAGACATTTAATGCTTAAAGGCATTCTGATGACAACTGTTTTGTTAAAAGAAGTTGTTTTCTTCCATTTACAGACGAGAAGAAAGGCCTCAGTTACAGCGGCATCATGTAGGGGAGCAGAAGGCAAAATATGTCTCCCAGACACAAGAAGAAAACACATTGGAAGATTGCAGTGCGTGAAATATACCCAAACACCAAAGAGAGCAATGTACATTTAATACACAGATATCCTGCTACAAGACAATTAATAGGGAATGATATCCAATGTAATTTATAAACATTGCATATAAATAGTTAATTCAGAAAAGTGTGATTAATTGAGAAGTTATGAGGAAGGACTTGACCATAGATAAGAGTTTATGGTGCAGAGATGGCCCAGTGTATGTATAATGTGACTGGATGTGTCGGCACTATAAAGTTGGCCCAGTGTATGTATAATGTGATTGGATGTGTCGGAACTATAAAGTTGGCCCAGTGTATGTATAATGTGACTGGATGTGTCGGCACTATAAAGTTGGCCCAGTGTATGTATAATGTGACTGGATGTGTCGGAACTATAAAGTTGGCCCAGTGTATGTATAATGTGACTGGATGTGTCGGAACTATAAAGTTGGCCCAGTGTATGTATAATGTGACTGGATGTGTCGGAACTATAAAGTTGGCCCAGTGTATGTATAATGTGACTGGATGTGTCGGAACTATAAAGTTGGCCCAGTGTATGTATAATGTGTCGGAACTATAAAGTTGGCCCAGTGTGTGTATAATGTGACTAGATGTGGCAGCACTATAAAGTTGGCCCAGTATGTATAATGTGACTGGATGTGTCGGCACTATAAAGTTGGCCCAGTGTATGTATAATGTGACAGGATGTGTCAGCACTATAAAGTTGGCCCAGTGTATGTATAATGTGACTGGATGTGTCAGCACTATACAGTTGGCCCAGTGTATGTATAATGTGACTGGATGTGTCAGCACTATAAAGTTGGCCCAGTGTATGTATAATGTGACTGGATGTGTCGGCACTATAAAGTTGGCCCAGTGTATGTATAATGTGACTGGATGTGTCGGCACTATAAAGTTGGCCCAGTGTATGTATAATGTGGCAGGATGTGTCGGCACTATACAGTTGGCCCAGTGTATGTATAATGTGACTGGATGTGTCAGCACTATAAAGTTGGCCCAGTGTATGTATAATGTGACTGGATGTGTCAGCACTATACAGTTGGCCCAGTGTATGTATAATGTGACTGGATGTGTCAGCACTATAAAGTTGGCCCAGTGTATGTATAATGTGACTGGATGTGTCAGCACTATACAGTTGGCCCAGTGTATGTATAATGTGACTAGATGTGGCAGCACTATAAAGTTGGCCCAGTGTATGTATAATGTGACTGGATGTGGCAGCACTATAAAGTTGGCCCAGTGTATGTATAATGTGACTGGATGTGGCAGCACTATAAAGTTGGCCCGGTGTATGTATAATGTGACTGGATGTGTCAGCACTATAAAGTTGGCCTGGTGTATGTATAATGTGACTGGATGTGTCGGAACTATAAAGTTGGCCCAGTGTATGTATAATGTGACTGGATGTGTCAGCACTATAAAGTTGGCCCAGTGTATGTATAATGTGACTGGATGTGTCGGAACTATAAAGTTGGCCCGGTGTATGTATAATGTGACTGGAGTGACAGAACCTATAAAGTTGGCCCAGTGTATGTATAATGTGACTGATGTGTCGCACATAAGTTGGCCACGTGTATGTATAATGTGACTGGATGTGTCGGCACTATAAAGTTGGCCCAGTGTATGTAATATGTGACTGGATGTGGCAGCACTATAAAGTTGGCCCAGTGTATGTATAATGGACTGGATGTGTCGCACTATAAAGTTGGCCCAGTGTATGTATATGTGACTGGATGTGTCGGCACTATAAAGTTGGCCCAGTGTATGTATAATGTGACTGGATGTGTCTGCACTATAAAGTTGGCCCAGTGTATGTATAATGGACTGGATGTGTCGGCACTATAAAGTTGAGCATAAAGCTCACAGTTACAAGTAGGCACGCGCGATATGACTGAAAGATTGTTAATAGCGACGTCAAACCCCATACATAATAACTCTACTGGCCAATGGCTAGTCAAACCCCATACATAATAACTCTACTGGCTAATGGCTAGTATGGGTTATGCCATAGTTTGTTACCCGTTGTCTAAAAGTGCATAATAAAGAGTTACGGTCCTTGATTTAAAGAATGCTACATTTGCCTAAATATCAATGGAAGTTCGAACAAGTATTAAAACCACCTCTACTGTATCGGTGGGTGGTGGTGGGGTGGGGGGGGGGGGGGGGAGGGGCACACCCGGGCAGTCTCAAATCGAAAAGAATGATCACTATACCTGGTTGTCCTTACCCTGAGTATTTCCAGAACACTGATATATCTGAAGTTACAATTTGTTTTAGGAGACACCCATGTCCTGATCATACTCTGGAGACATGCCATGCATTTAGCAGTTTCGATAGTATAATTATGAGTCCTTCCTAAATGTTGGCTCGTCATTTTAACCGTATCCTGTATAATAGGGGGGCTATAAAAACAATTATAACGGTATTGTAGTTTTCGGTGTTTGCCTTACTCAGGCTTTCCTTAAAATAAAACTGCCTTGCTATAGAAGTAACAAATTAGTGGGCAATAGTTTTATTTTGATCTAAAAATAAGAAAAATAGGTATAAAATTCGAAACGTAGCTTTCTCACAGAACACAGACAACGAATAATGGCAATGTCAATATGAAGGGCAAGGCATGTGACGTCACAAACACAAACCGGTTGACAATAGGGGCTACCAAACCTTTGAACGGCCAGTGGCAAAACTGACGCCGGGGAGGGGGTGGGGGGTGGTTAAACAAGGTTCTCGGGTGCAGCAAACCTCACGCTTACCCTATTATCATCCCAATAAACGGGGACAGTGTAAATCAAGAAATCCTCACCATGTTATATTCTCTAACAAGGTAGCATTAATAGGCAATATAACACATAGATGATCATGTATATGTGAATATAAAAACAACTCAGAAAGCCACAATACACGTATCGATGTCCTTGGCAGAAGCAAGGGCAACATGAGAACACATCATTAAGGGTACGACAGACAAACATCAAACGCTATCGTCCTTTGAGGATTTCGGTAGATGCCATCATAGGGTCCACAATGTGTCTGGTCAACGCACAATCAAAGAGGAAAGCATACTGAGGAACTAGTTCGTAAATGATCAACCACTAAACATGCAGTGCGTTGCAAAATGATCGGGTGTAATACAGTGGATGTAATATGCGTGGAAAAATTACCAACCCTGGAGTATACAAATTAGTGCTCCCGAGTTCCAGAGATAAGACATTGACGTAATGTAGCCCGTCAAACAATAATTACATGATAAGCTACTTTATCAGCAGTAACTAAAACAAATGTGTTTTACGAACGAAAACCTAGGTTTTGTAGGAAGTAACGAGGGATTAGCTGTAAAAAGGTAATTCGGGCATCTGTGATTTTAAGAATTTAACTTTTTGCAAGTACAACGGGAATTTGGGTCAGCATGTTCTTTCTCTACGACACCAGTTTATTTCTAAAATCTTCTAGATCGGACGATCTGAGCCCGGACATGCATCGCAATCAATCATCGAAGGCAATCTATACTTTGGACCTTTAGAAAACAATGCCCGAAGTCTGTGAAAGACATTTAGCCATTTTGCAGCTTTCTTACAGAGGTTTGAGATCCGCTCGAATCAAATTTGTGCTAAATGCCTATCTGAATTCCAAAGAGTTTGACACTGTTGTCACATTTCTTTCTTTTTGATCTATCGTAAAAGATTTAATGCCATTATATGGTTTTGCAACTATTGGATTTTATCGAGGTTGGCCGTCGTTTGATTAAAGTTAACCATTGTATTAGTGTTGCTTTCTGTTTGGATGGTTTTAGCACAAATGTCTGCAACATTTCGTTATTTGTGTGTACAAAAGACAAAGTATTGTCGTACGCATAGTTATAAAGTGTTGACTTTGTTTTGAATTAAAATATGTCGTTCATAAAAAAACATTGAAGATTAAGATTCCCAGTTTACAGCCCTGAGATTCCCGTTGACCAGTTGCACCAAGTTGGACCTCTTTGGGCTTCTATATGTCAAATAACCTTTCGCTAAGGATACGTTGACATGCAGATTGAAGCTTTAAAATAACTAGGTCAGTGGGTATGCAATCAAAAGTCTTGATAATTCTTGGTGGGATTGCGTCTTCCCCTCTTAGCCTTTTTAAGATCAAGTCTTTAAATATATTTTATTACAGTTGATTTAGTCATTGTTTGGAAATTAAAAAAATCCATTTTCATTAATCGCTTTTATACTTGGTTGTTTATTGTTTACTTTGTGTCAATTCCTCTGTTTTTAGCTATATTGACGTAGACATCATTTACTTTTTTGACTTGACAAACGAGGGTTTCACAAATTCTATATCTTTTAGGACTATTTGACTGTTTGATTGTAGGTCCTTGTCAGCTCATCTTTCTTTAACATAAACAGTTATGATTCTCGTTTAGTTTTAAGTTCTATTACTAAAAAAAAAATTGTTGCAACTGGACCCCGTTGATATAATACAGTTGAAATATAGAAGTTTAATAATTACATTGATAAAATATAATGTTTACTTTGTCCTATTCTATATATGGATATATGACTTTGACGGGGAAACGGGTATAATAGCATTAGTCGTTATTTTCCGACAATTTCCGACAGTAAAGTATTTTTTTCCGTCAATGTTCGGTAATCGATTAAAATACCTCGCTTCCATCTGCGCATTTTTCTGTTATATAGACTTTGGTAAACTGCTGTAAAGCATTTTTACCGAAACAAGACTTACCGCAATTTAACATGCGCAGTCCATCTTTTTATAGAGCTCTCTATATATAGGTCATTACGCGATATATTGTATATATTCAAGTATGTACTTGTTCAAGACCTCCATATAACCAAACGCCGGGTATAAAATCAGTCCAGGAGGCGTTGTCGTTACGATAACAAGTCGAATACGTTAATATAAAACACCGACAATAATAACATATATTAATTTATTAATATTAGATTAGAGGAAAACCAGAGAGGTAGTCTGCAGGTGAGACATTTACTTTTTGTGTTAGCCTCGAGATATATATTCTAAAATATTGTAAATTGGTGTTACATTGTTATCAATTGTCATCATCTGACAGCTGCGTGTGTTATGAAGATGTAGATCAATAGACATGTTTATTTGTAGAATTGTTTGTGATGTTATGTAGGTCATTTTGCCTATGGATTATGCCTTCAAACATTTTTTTTTTTTTGGAAATGTTTAACTTTAAAGGGACACATGGCAATCTTGAGTTTTATATCAGGCATTAAAATTAGTACAGCAATTTATTAATCCTGTATCATTTTGACTTTAAAACAGTTTGCATATAATTAAATAAAACATTGAGAATTCTGTTTCCTTCATTATTCTACACATTCTTTAATTATAAATTGCTGCAATATTATCAAAAGTCAATAATATGCAAAAACAATTTGCTTTGAACTATTCTAACAATTAATATTAATTATTGAACAAATTCAAGTCAAGAGAAAAACTAACGGACGCCGTGAGTTTTTAAAAATCAGATCGCCGTGTGTCCCATCGCCGGTGTCCCTTTAACAAACAAGATGAAACTGCAGAGCAATTAAGTTATAATAAATGCAACGATAACTCATGCCCAGACCGGCGTTAAATATATCCAGGCTTCAACGCAACACTGTTGTAAATACATATGCCCCACGCACACACACACACACTACACACAACACACACGCCTCCACACCCCACACACTCATTCCATTCTCCACACCCCAACACTGTTTGATATTCGTTTCAGATATCTTTTTTTGTAAGCATTAGATAAGCTTGTGCAAGTTAAACTTTAAGCTATATAGCCTACATTTTGTTTCAAAACACACAATGTTCCTATACCCGATATTTCTGCTGAGCTGTCATATATCGAAGTATTGATCGGTGATATATTCGTTGTAGCTACGTCAATTATAATTTCCGATATTTGGATCAAGGTGAGATTTTGGATCAAGGTGAGATCAAAATATATTCAATGTGAATTTTATTGGTAAATAGTTCCGTATTCTTACACTTATTGGAGCTCACACTTTACGTTTACGTTAAGCTAATATAAATACATAGCGGGTAACTTTTACACAAACTGCACACTTTATTTTACTAGGATCAACATGCCGGGACAAAACGAAAAGCTCTTCGTACGCTACCCATATGAGAGGCCGACCAAACTGTCCAAACGATCAACGAGTTCTACTGTCGCCATATCGAAGACGCCGTCAATACCGAGACCTCCTCTCAGACTGCCCAAGTTTCCATCTCTCAAGGCTACAAAGGCGATCTCGATTAAAGTGAGTTTTTAAATACTATACGAACTATATTTTCTTTTCATGTTTCGTCTTAAACTATATGTTTATATTAATGTTCACCCTAAAAGTTGAATGTAAAATAAATCTAACAACCATACACTTAACCATATATTTAACCGACCGATACATATAAGTTTAGAAATGAAACATGTGTCATGTATGGTCAGAATTAATATAATGCAGACTATATTAATTACATTTAAACACTGTCTTTATCTTAAATATCTTTCATATAACTATCAGGTAGGAAATGAAATGTAAATGTAACTTAATACTTTTAACTTATACGACTAGTATATGTATTACCTTACCTGTACCTTTGTGTTTATGTTTCGTGACATTTATACGTTTGCAAATGACAATAACACAGTAACGGCAACACGCATATGTTTTCGCGCAACGTCATACTTTGGTTTAAACATATTTATTTCGAATTAGTGCCTACATACATTTAAAGCACATTAAGTATTAAGGATTGGAACGAAAGGAAACTATAAAGTTCCTCTCCTTGGATAACGTGTTTACAATTCAAGTATGTATTAAAAGCTACGGAACATACATAGATATGAACCAGTCGGTAGAATTACTATCATTATTCAGTGTCACATTGGCTTCAGATAATATTTGCTTAAACAAATTAAAAAGAAAAAAACAAAAAGAAAAAAGACAAATGCAAAAAGAAATTAAAGAAATATGATGATAGTTGGTGAAGGAAAACATAAACAAAAAGTAATTCGAACAAGAGACATACCCGCGCACAAAACAAAAAAAATATATATAAAAAAGAAAACTAAAGTAAAGTGGCTACATACACAGTAGTTTTGTTGGATAACAGGATAATAACGGGTAACACTGACATGTCATACTTTAACACGATTGTTCCAAATTCTCTAGATATCAGCTTCTGCTCCACTACCTGATGACAACGAGGCCCCCACACCACCATCACTACGCCGAGCATCAACGTTGACGCTCAATGAAGAAGACGATGGTCCACTTGGTGCCAAAAAGCTGTCCACTAAAGCGTCAAAAGGTCGTCCATTATCACTTTCAAAGAAGTCCAGTAGTTTTGTTGAGGAAGGAGCCCTCGTAACACGACTTTCTGGACTAAAGTCAGGTTCTATTGTCGGGGAAACGTCACTTACTGAAGCAGCTACGCTTACTAAGTCTACAAGTGCTTCGAAATCCTTATCAAAGAAATCATCTAGTGTTCGATCATCAGCAAGCTCAAAGGGACCAGCAATTCCATCAGGTCTGACGAAACTGGCATTAACATCCGGAGGATCAAGGAGTAGTCTTCGCGTATCGAAATCATCTCTTATTGACAATGTCGATGAAACCGAAATGTCGACAGCTCTTGCTTCATTAAGAGTTCATCTTTCCAAAACAGGATCAGTAGAACTAGTTTCTGATGGTGTTGCTTTGGAGTCGGGTGAAGAAAATGAAAAGGACGAAATGGACGAGGAAGCAGCAGGGACATCAGCAGAACCAGCAGGTATAGGAGCACTGCCTCCCGGAGGACTTGTGGAGATCGCTATATCGTTTGACACAACCGGCTCTATGTACGGCTGTTTGAATGAAGTCCGAGCTAAAATCCAAGATCTGGTTCAAAGATTACAGTCAGATATACCAGGTAAGGAAAACAATCAAACTATTTAAAAATCAGCATGTAGCCGAATTGCACTTAATATTAATTAAGAGCCTGAAATGGTATGATGGAACTGGAGTTTGCTTGTCGCACATACAAGTAGTTTAAACCTTTTCTCAAGACAAAAATTATATACTGAACCAAACAGCTAACGCAGCAGTAGATAATACCTTTAATATGTAATAACAATCAATAAATTAAAAACAAATTTCATTCTGAACGAGACAAATAGCTTGTCAATAACGACTGTAAATTTAAAATAATCATTCACCTGTCTCAAACGGTACCAGTCAGCATATAATAAGTTCATACATTAAAGGTATTGTCTACTGGTGGATTAGCAGTTTGGTTTAGTATACAATACGAAATATCGACGTTGCTTTTATAATTATTATACGTTGAAGTTTTTTTTATGAAGTTTGTGCAAACTATGCCGAATCACACATAAATAAAGTCCGAAGAATGTTATATTAAATGTGCACGGGAATCGGAACAGTTGCACGGGAATCGGCACAATTAGTGGACGGGAATCGGCACAGTTGCACGGAATCGGCACAGTTAACACGAAACAGGGGCGGATACAGAGATGAGGGGTGGGAGCTTTTAAGAAAACAATTAACAGTAAAATAACAGGCACACAAGTATTGACAACCAAAAGAACAAAACGGGAAAACGCTTTTAACGCGTGAAAAAAGAAATTCAGTTCTTATAAATCTATTCTTTCGATTAACAAACAGACATCATTAGATTGAGAAACCCATTCAAAATAAGTAAATAGTATGTATATATATATATATATATATATATATATATATTATTATTATCGAGCAGGAAAAGTATTTCCTCCAAGAAGAATTGATGCATATACATTTAGTCGGTTCAAAAACTCGTTAAGAGCTTATGTTGTATTGTTTGTATGTCTTGCCGTCTCAAAATAAAGCTTATCTTATCTTATCGTATACATTGTTTACAACATTTTAAAAAACGATGTCACGTGTTTGGTTTCATCCAATGAAATAACGTTAAATACATATATGCTAATGAGTTTCGAATTATCCTATATTGCAGGCATCCGTATTGCCATAATAGCTCACGGCGACTATTGTGACAAAGACACCTATATCGTCAAGTGGATTGACTTTGGCGCGTCGCTGCCGGAAATATGCGAATTCGTTAAAGATGTCGGAAGAACTGGAGGAGGAGACGGTCCCGAATGCTACGAGCTCGTGATGGTGCGTGCACGAGAGGCTTTGACATGGACAGTTGGAAGTCAGCGCGTGCTCATCATGATAAATGATGACATACCTCATGAAGTGGGATATATGTATGGTGGAAAAACCTACCATATCAACTGGCGAGACGAATGTGTCAATCTCAGAGATATGGTAAGTGTACCAAGTATTCGCCTTGTTAAGAAATGTATTTGTTTCATTTGAAGTCTATTGTTTTCGAGGCTTATTTAAGCCAAAAAAAATTCGGCATTTCAAGACCTAATTAAAATGATACCTGAGTACACTGCGTTTTAGTAGAAAACACATATAAGTGGTTAGTAGATCTAGTGGTTAATACTCAATTTGAAAATGGTTGAAAGTGTATCTTTCACATTTCTGCTCCACATCAAAGAATATATATACTTATAAACCAGAAAAGTCAACATTTTCTCCTAATATTTCAAAACCGATGGAGAATATTTAATTTTCTTCTGATTCAGTACACTTGGGAAACAATACTGGATCATCCTATTTTAGCTGCAGCATAAATTATTTCTGAACATAATTTTCCAAACTAAATGTTCACCACCAAATATAACTTTTTTTTAGATATTTAATTTATATACTTACTATCTAAATTGTGTAAGAAAGACACACTTTGGCTAGCACAACTGATCCAAACCAAGGGGCAATACACAGTTAAACGCAAGCATGCAATGATGTTTCATTGCTCGGTTTAATAATAAATACAGAAAACGGAATCCCCAACACAAAGTGAAACACGAGGGGAAAAAAGTAGTAGATTCGGGTTTATTGAGTCTGTTTACGAGAGGCAATATAAAGTACAACACCTCTCATACCCTCTAGCACGGCTTAGTGACACATTTCCCAACGCTACTTGGTAATTAAAAAAGCAAGGGAAGCTTGAATATTTACAGCCAGCACGCTTCATGGCTGATCAACTCGGGTATAATTTGAGGCACGCTCTTAGTTTTTTATTTGAATAGCATTGCTATATTGATGGTAAGAATAGCATAACAACACTTTGTC